>VYZQ01013163.1:0-13818 GCA_013400655.1 Mystacornis crossleyi | reverse complement strand
TTTTTTTTTTTTTTCCTTTTTCTTTTTTTAAAAATAGGGCTCCTTTTGTATGTGTGAAACTACTGCTACTCCCACTTCAGTTTTCTCCTGAAAGCCGAGTGGAAGTGCTGTAGGAATTCGTGCACTCATGGCTGCAGCTTTTCCCCTGGGAGCTGCACTCTGTGGAACCAGAGCGTGGCCTAGAGCTGGAGGTGGACTTGAACCCTCACCCTGTGCTTTGTGTTCTGCTTTTTGGAGGATTTGCCGTCACCTCCTTGCCTAGTGTTGCAGAGGAACACCCCAAATCCACCCCAAAGCCAACTGTGAAGTATCCTCGTCCTGTCACGTTGGACATTCCCAGTGTATCCCAGGCTGCCCAAAGTTTCATGACAAGGTAGACCCAGTGCTTTTTCAGGGAAACATCTTTCAGGCTGATAAATGTTGGTTCAGCTCAGGGAAATAATAATTTCAGGATGTTTTAGTCCTGACAGGGTGCTTTGGAAGTCTGTCCTAAGCCACAGAGCAGACCTGGCTCAGGGTGTATGAGCAAGATGATGCAAAAAGGAATGGAGGTGCCAAAGTGTCCATGTTTCCCAGTTTTATCTGTCTGTTTTAAACTGATTTGAGATGGAATCAGCTCTCAGGGTGCCCTGTAAACATATTTTGGGTACAAGTGGAGATCCTGACCCTGCAGGAATGGTTATGGACGTTTACTCCTGCTCCCTGCTGTCCTCACCGTGGTGTTCGTTCCCGTGTGTTGCCCTCTCATGGCTTCAGCTCCTCATCACGTTCATCAAAATGCCAGAGAGAAACCTTCCCAATTTCTCCAGTCTTTCACAGAACCCAAAGTTTGAAACTATTGCTCTGAAATCCGTGCTGTGTGATACTTTCTCCTGGGCGACGTTCCGAAATTGCTTGGGATTCAGACGGTCTTTGTTCTGTGGGAACGGTGTTTGGAGGAAGCTTAGCAGCTGCCTGATGAAAATCACTGCAGGACATTCCTCCCAAGGCGTCCTCAGACCAGCCCTGCAGCTCAGAAGTTCTGTACCTTGAAGAGCTGATGAGAGTGCCCTCATGATCCGAAAATAGCTGTTTTTGAAGGGCAGAGTTGCCTTGACTTTTGCCCGATCCCACCAACATTAAAGAAAGTCAGATTTTTTCAACAATCCCGAACAAATGAACGCAGTTGTGGAAGTTTGTCATGACGGAGATGAGAGCAGAGGAACGCCCTCTGCATTTCCCCTACATTTCCAAACCCCTCAAACCCCAAATGTCATCCCTTATGGCTCTGGTTCCCTCACTGCCTGTGGTTATTCACTGGTTCAGTCCCAGCCCCTGCCCGGCGTTGCAGACCTGGGGCAGGAGGGGCTCAGTGCCACCCCTCTGCCGGGTTTGGTGTGAGCCCCTCCGTGCTCCCGGCTCCCGGAATTCTTTGCCTTTAGGAGAACACACTTCGGTTACTTCTTTTCCAGGGCTTTTGTCCGCCCCCGGTTTTTGGAGCCACTAAACCTCTTTGGCAGAGACCTCGGGTAATCACCTCTTCTGCTTGATTGAAATGTTAGCGAGCCGTTAATGCAAACACCAAATTACTCACTGTGGCAACAGCCAAATTTCAACTCTGAAGACTCTTTACACCCCCAATGTTCTAATTTCACATAAATAATACAAATTGGCCTGCATTCTCTATGCCAAATAATGAATGGGATTAATGTGTGCTGTGTATTACAGACCAGAAATTGCCTTTCAATTAGTGACTTGGTTTGTGTGGCAGGTACAGGGGGTGTGCATGAAAAGGGGCTTATAAAACAGAGGAGAGTGACTTTTTACATGGCCAGGTAGTGATAGGACAAGGGGGAATGGTTTTAAACTAAAAAAGAGATTGTAATTAGGTACTGGTAAGAAACCCTGCCCTGTGAGCGAGGTGAGGCCCTGGCACAGGGTGCCCAGAGAAGCTGGGGCTTCCTCACCCCTAGAAGAGGTGCAGGCTGGGTTGGACGGGGCTTGGAGCAGCCTGGGAAGTGGAAGGTGTCCCTGCCCATGGTAAGGGGTGGAATGGGATGGTCTTGGAGGTTCCTTCCAACCCAAACCACTCCATGAATCTGTGACGGCTGAGTTAGATCAGCCTAAGCCCCCACCCCTCTCTCCTGCCCTGCAGCGTTTGTGTAACACAGAAATCTTATTTCCTTCACCACTGCATTACCCCGGCTTGGCACCCAGAAATTACAAATTTGATAGGGGCTGAAAAATAATCTAGTGCATTAGACCTTAAGAATTGTGCTTCAGTGTGTTTGAATCAAGGACAGAACTTAAAGGTGAATAATGTCAGTTCTCCCATCCTCCAAAACATAAAGTACCAGCAAGTCAGTTCCCAGGTCTCTTGGTTCAATATTTATTCTCCATCTCAGGCGTTCAAGTAGGTCTCAAGTAGAAGATTATTCTGTTGAACTCACAACCGTTCCCTAAATTTTATTAAAATAATTTCCCATTGCCAGAGGAGCAGTTTTAAAGTGCTGCGCTGCAGCCTGTCCCTGGGACTTTGAGAACATCTGAATAGTGGGCACCGGTTTGTGTTGGAGGAAAGTGGACAATTACTTCGAACCTTTCATTTTCACTGCTGCAAATTAGCAACTGCTGGGAGCTGCCCTGTAATTCCTGCACTCTTCCAGCTGGACAGATCCCACCAAGAGATATAAAAAGAACCGAGTGCTGTGTGTGCCCAGCCTGGAAGTGCTGGGTTATTCCCATCTGAAATCCCGCTGCAAACGTTCCTGCTCTTCCCGTAGGCCGAGGTGGGCAGGACGTTGGAGCTGCCGCTTGCGGAGCTGTTGAAGATCCCTTTCAGGCCAGGAGCCACGTGCAGCTGGAAAGCTCCTCATTCCCAGCCTTTGAAATATAAAACTGTCACCTCAGACCACCAAGAAATGCTGGCCAGTGTTTACAGCGCCGTGGGCTCCGCGTTTTCCACTCATGGCTTGGGATCTCTCATTAAATATCTGCCAAGGAGCGGCGCTGCCTTTGATGTCACAAACCCCAGTGTCTTAGACATTGCCTCCTTTTGTTGAAACAGGCAAGGCATAAAAAATAATAACTTTCCTTGTTGGTTCACACCTCTGAACACAGTGCTAAAGTCTTTGTTAGCGAGTTAGAGTCAAGGATTTCTTGCCACTGGTACAAATATAAAAGAGCAAGCAGGGATTTATTTATAGAGCTCCAGATCCTGCAGAATTCTGAACAACAGATTAAAGGGACTGGTGGTTATTTCATTCTCCAGTGAATGTTTGACTAATTATGAGCTATCTATTTTCTTTCCAAATATCAAAATGGGAAGACAACAAATGTTTAGCAAACTAAGCCCCGAGTTTATATTTCAAACAAATCTGTGAGGAAATGTGTCTTGCATTCACAGCAGGCTCTGTTCTATTAATCCATCAGGGGAATCTGAGGGGAGCACGGCACTACGGGCAGGATAAGTGGAGGTTTTTAGAAAACTGCCATAAATGTTCTACAACAGGAAATAAAAATACAGATTTATGCATCAGCCTTCAGCTGCTCAAAACCCAGCTAACCTCGAAACTGGAAGGCGATGCTTGTGCTGATGTGAAAGACCAAGCTCACTTCTTCTGCTGCATTTTTGTTTAGCAGCAAAATACAGGACAACCCCTACAGCTGAAGAGTTTGGGATTTTGTGTTCAGGTGTCCACGGCCACCACATCCCTGGCAGTGCCCAAGGCCAGGCTGGACAGGGCTTGGGGCACCCTGGAATAGTGGGAGGTTCCCTGTCCATGGCAGGGGTGGAATGGGATGAGCTTTAAGGTCCCTTCCATCCCAAGCCAGCGTGGAATTCGATGTTTTATTGTGCAAAATACACAATTTAAAACTCGCAGTGGCAGATTCATTTTCACACTACCCCAGGTTCTGGGCTTGGCCTCTCTCCTCCCCTCAGCTTCCCAAGGTGCCGGTTTTGAGGGTGTGTTTCCCTCCTGTCCGTGAGAACTCCCAATCTGATGCCATAAAACCCTTCCTGAAGTCTCACACAGTTTATTCTGGGTAGCCCTAAAGAGCCACGAGAGCAAAGTGCTCCCACAGCAGAACCCCAGCTTGCAATACCCCGCTGGGTGACTCAGGGAAGTTCCTGCCTGAGTCTCAGGTTCCCCATCTGTCAGAAACAGTGCTTTGTAAAAGTTCTTGAAGATCTGCTGATGAAAACCATTTCTATACCTTTTTTTTGCAGCTGTGAACACTTTTCTTGTGAGAAATCCTGCATAGTTACACATGGATTCATCACAAAACCAGCAAAAAAGGGAAAATATTCCAAAGAGCTATGCCTTTTTTTTTTATTGCATTGGTTAGAGAGGATTAGAATCTGATATTTTCAAGAATAAATAAAAATAAAAGGGATTATTTAAGCAGCTCGTATTCAAAGCCTGCAACTCACAGCGAGCCTGGATGTTTTGAAGTTTATAAGGAAATATTCTGAAGCCATTAGGCTGCTGCTGCTGCTAGGAAGCGGAGTGGAGACTTAATTAAAGGTTCAAGGGAGAAGAGAGGATGGTGAGAGTTGTAGAACCGTGGGCTGATATTTTTGAACAGCATAATCATGTTTATTAATACATGAGAATTTGTAAAAGTGCAGATTTGGATGGGAAATCGACCTTTTTGTTCAGTGTCAGGATTCACCTGCAGCTGCCGGATCCTGGGATTTCACTGTTCTCTAAACAACATCCTGGGTGTTCCGTCCACCAGGTTCCTACATTTCTGTGGGTATTGAAAGGGCTGCCTTAGTGTGACTAAAAATGAGCTGTAAATCTTAAATTTTTTTCCAGCTAACTCTGCAAGTTCAGTCACCAAAGGGCTTTCATGTGTTTCTTTCCTGTAGATGTGCTCACACCTGTATTTCTCATCACACAAGCGTTGCCTTTCATTGTTTTGTACTCAGCTTTATAAATAATTACCTTATATTGAAATCATTACTGGTGCTTAACATGCCCTCCCTCTTCTTGCTCCATTTTTTCTTGCAGTGTGGATTTCGAGGACTTTGTTGTGCGTGGTGTTTGATTATTCTGCGCTCTTTTGACGTGGCAGCAATGCCAGAAATAGGGGGTTTTGGTAGGATCCTAATCCTCCTCTTTCTCTGGGAGAATTCAGGGAACTATCACCAGAGCCCCCATCACAGAGGGCGGATGAGGAGGGAGGGAGGAGGTGTTCAGAAATCACAGAATCAGAGAATCATAAAGGTTGGAAAAGCCCTCAAAGGTCATCAAATCCAACCATTCCCAGCTCTGCCAAGGCCACCCTGCCCCGTGTCCCCAGGTGCCACAGCCACAGGGCTCTGAAACCCCTCCAGGGATGCGGACTCCACTCCTGCCCTGGGCAGCTGTGCCAGGGCTGGACAGTCCTTTCCATGAGGAATTTTCCCAATATCCAACCTGAGCCTGCCCTGGCCCAGCCTGAGGCCGTTCCCTCTGCTCCTGTCCCTGTTCCCTGGGAGCAGAGCCCAAATCCCCCCCGGCTGCCCCCTCCTGTCAGGGACTTGTGCAGAGCCACAGGGTCCCCCTTGAGCTTCTTTGCTCCAGGCTGAGCCCCTTTCCCAGCTCCCTCAGGAATTCTCCAGCCCCTTCCCAGCTCCGTTCCCTTCCCTGGACAGGCTCCAGCCCCTCCACGTCCTTCTTGTCATAAGAGGCCTAAAACTGATCCCAGGATTTGAGGTGAGGAAGAAGCTCATAGTCAGGATTCACTCCTGTAAGTTTATGCCTGGAAAAGTTCAGCCACTGGAACTCCGTGGAATTGAGCCTGACCTCGAGCACAGCCTCCAAAGGCTCCAGAGAGGTGGTCTCTGGACATGAGAGGGAACTTTGAAGGGTGCTCCAGGGGCATGGCATGAACCGTGCCAGGCTGAGCTATCCCCGTGCAGATGGAAACAGGATGGTGTTGGGAGGCTCGGGAAGCCTTTCCTTATTTACTTGGCGCCTCGCTCTTCGGAACACCGGCAATTTTTACAATGAACAAGGCGTCACTTGCCTCAGAGTTTTCACCTCCTGTCTCATTGTAAGAATTTCCACCTTCATTTCAAACAAAGCTTTCACTCTTTGGAACTACAGGAGGAAAACTTGGAGCCGTGGGCCCAGCTGTCGGAGCGCCAAGCGCTTGTCACTCGGAATTTCACCGCCTAAATATGTTGGAGAAAGTCGCATTATTTAGACCTGTCTGGGGAGCGCCTTCCTGTTCCTTGGCACTCCTCTGGGAGCCAAGGTGTCCCTTTGTTTCCACACATGGAATAATGTGTTACTCATCAATTTCTGCCCTCCCCGAGCTGATTCAGTCAGATGGATTTGTGTCTAAAAGCCTCATGACTCTGTTCCTTCCACTTGGGTCAAACAAGACAAATTTTAGCTCCTCAGCGCTCGGCTAAATTTACCCAGTTCTGCACACTTGATTTGGCAAAACCATATGGACTTTTTGATACATTCCTCAGAGCTCTTCGGAATCCGCTTCCAAAGTCTGTATTCCTGGCTTGTACCCACTGCTCAGTGGGAGGTGTAGAAGAACAACGCCTATTTTAGGCGGAAGGTTTCCTGTGAATGTTCTTGTCTCGGACCAGCTCTTCCCTGCAGCTCCAGAAAGTGTGGAAGGGGCCAGACCTGTCCTCCCACCTCCTCCCACGCCGCCACACCTCGCCGGGGATGGGGTCGGGGATCCAGTGGATCAGCTCAGGGATGAGGCTGAGCAGGGATTTTCTCTCCGTCCCTCAGGCTGAGCTTTCCACAGCGGAGCTCTTGGTCTGATCCCGGGTTCCCCGTGCCGCAGGGGAGGCGCTGGGGATGCAGCTGGAGAGGAAAAGGAGAACTGGGAGGGGTTCAGGTCAGCTTTAGCTATGTCTGCCATCACACTTCAGTTTTTGCTGTGGGTTATAGAGTGAGAAAAAAATGGAAAATCCCCTTTTAACCTGTTAGGCAGGATTTCCACAGGAAAAAATGTATTTGCTAAACACAAGCTGTGAAGCAGCTGACGGATCAATCCCCAAGGATATGCCTGAGAGTCATCCTGGGGGATATTAGGAGTTTTAATCCTGTTCCCTGAGCAGTTTGCTGTGGGAATGAGAGCTGGGGATGTCTCGCACTGCAAACTCAGCCTCCAGTGGGGCTGGAGCACGAGCCTGCAGCAAATATCCGAGGCTTCAGTGAAACACTGAGCGTGCAGGGCCTGAGAAGGGGAGCTCCAATAATAAAGGTTCACAAAGATAAAACACCTATGAGCAGTTGCAGAAAATACATTTGAGAATAGTCTTAACCTCCTTTACGTTTCAGACACCACTCCATGAACTGCCTTGTAATTGCTTTTGAGAAATTTTCAAATTGTGGGTGGGTTTGGGGATTTTTTCCTCCTCTCAGTGGGCATAAAACCAGATCATTTGTACCTGACAGGAGAGATCCGAAAGAGAGGGGTGCTGTAAGGCCTTAGGTTAGGGACAAGGCAACTCCAAACTCAGCTGCTGTAAAAACATTACACAGATACCACAGAATCCTCTTTTTCCTCTTGCTCCCCAAACCATGTGATCCCAGAGCTCGTTTGCCCTGCGAGGAGCTGATTCAGGGAGCTCAGCTGGCAGCAAACAAGTCGCTGTTTTCTGGAGAGCTGGTTCTTTGCTGCCTCATTTGCTGCACTGATTCACCACCAAGTGAGGCAGATGCCAAAGGTAGGGGAGGAGAAGTGGCGTGTGGGCAGCCCAGCAAAGCAGGGAGCCAGCGGGACACTGCCTTCCACTGCAGCTCACCTGGGAGGCATTTAACCCCCATCAAAATCGCCTTCTTTACATTTTAGAGTGATTTAAAGCCATTTTTTGATTTTGGGTGGTAGCAGGAATCTGGGAAAGTACAAGTGTCTGCATCAGCTCGTGGCTCAAGTAAGTGTGGGAAGAGAGCCTGGACTGATGGGGATTAAAATTTGGATATACTCATGTGTGTGTGCCTGTGTTTGGCAGGGTTTGGAAGCACAATATAGAGAAACTCACTCTGAAAAATAAAATCAGAGTTGTTGGCATTTTTTTTCCAGCAGAAATGATTAACTTAGAACTGAATGCAGCATTTTGTTTCACCTAAAATATTTTGCTTTGAGCTTTTAAATACTTTCCAAGCTTCATATCTCCTCTGCTCTGCTGTAAAATCCATCCGAACTTGAAAATAGTTTGTTTACTCCAGAATCCTTTTTTTTTTTTTCTTTTGGAATATAAACCATTCCTTTTTGCTGCCAGCTATAGCTCCTAGTGCAGGCTCATGGAGCTAGGCCACTTCCCCTCCCAAACACTCCCAGTGAGTCAGGACTGCGGGTGGAACTGGAGTTTTGTCACTGCCAAGAATAAAACCCCACTGCTTTGGAGAGCAGAAAACTTAAGGGCATCATTTTTTATCCTCAAAACCCAAAAGCTGTGGTTCAGCATTCTGATATTTTTGTATTGCTGACGGTTCTTCGTCTTTGAAATTAAAAATATTCGGCTCACGCATCAGTTTAAAAGCACCCAAAGCCATCAAAAGGCAGCTTGTGACACCTCAGGGTGGGCCACGAAGCCAGAGAGGTCCTTAACCACGTTTGGTCACCACGGTGGTCTCAGGAGTTCCTTCGAGGGTCCAACCCCAAGGAAAGCTCCCCTTGCAGAAGATCATGGAGAAGTTTAGGATCCGGTTGGCTGAACTGACAAATTTTCTGGAAACTCCCCTAAAATCGGAGCTAAAATTATTTCTTTTTGATGCTGAAATCACAGCTGTGACAAATATTCAGCCTTCTCCGTGATTCATGTGCTCTCTGAGAATGGGAAGTGTCAGAGTAGCACAATTTAGTAACTTGTGTTTCCTTCCCCCTAGTTCAGCAATTCTAATTTCACACGTTTTCTCTGGAGTGGCTTCTCTACGGACCCACCCTTTATTACCTGCCTTTATCCCACTCTTTCGCGTTTTTCCAGCCGTTCCCTGCCCAAATTATCAAATATTCAGTGTCCTGTAAGGTGACCAAGCAGGGGGAACATTTTCTGCACTAAACGTTGCAGAATTTACAATCTCGTGTCTTTTTACATTATTCTGTTTCAAAACATGCCCCAATTTACCTGGAAAATATAATTCCCATTTTTCTCTCTCTCTTGGCAGCTGCAAGTTTCTCTGAACCTGGCAACCTCCACATCCCTGAGCCCACCTCCAGCAAGGTAAGACAATGCTGGGCACCTTCAGAGGTGTTTTGAGTCTCATTTCTGCTCCTGAGGGGTACAAAAAGAAGAGATGACCCCGCTTTTCCCATCGTTCCACCTCTCCCTGACCATGTGGGGACATTATTCCAGTACAGCTCTCTGCCTGCTAACAAATTAATTTAAAACTTCTCCTTTTACCGAAGCACCGAACCCCAGTTTGGTGCACGCTTGAAACTCACACTTCCCGTCATTTTTTTGCCCCTTTTTGGTTCCTTTTAAACCATTTCAACATCTCAGATGGGTTTCCTGCACGTAATAATGGTTTCTTTGGTAGTAAGCTTCAGAAAGAGTGGTTTCCTGCACGTAATAGTTGTTTCTTTGGTGATAGGCTTTGGGTTTGTGTTTGAGAAAGAAATCCTGGTGGTCTTCCATGCAATTAAATTCAGAATAGCTGTGGGGCTCCTGCAATGAAAATATATTTCACTGCAGAGCTGCCATCCTAACCAATCACCTCAGATGAGTGCTTGCTGTTCTCTCTCTTGCTGTAAAATAATGTGTTTTTTAAAGCCGGGATTTTTCTTTTCTCCCTACCCTCGTGCTCGTTAGAAGTTTGTAAATGAAACCTCGTTATATTGAACAGCTGGGAGTTGTATTTCGAACCCCTCACATTAGAGCAGAAGAATTAACTAAGTAACAGAATTAAAATGTGCCCATTCAGGGGCCAGAGCGGTCACGGAGCCGCTCGAGTCCTGGCAGGAACAGCTGAGCACCAGGAAAACGTGGAAAACACGTCTGGGAAAAGCGGAGCTCTGCTGGCACATTGTTCTCCCAGGCGGGGCTGGGTTTGCTAACTCACCAAACCCACGTTGTTCAAAGTCAGCTGGTACCACTTGTGAGGGCTTTTTCAGACTTCCGTGCACGGGAGGAATTGTCTGGGACTGGGGGAGATTTTGTTTTCCTGCTTGCAGCAAAGTCATTTCACTCAAGGGTCTGGGCTCCTCTGAGGAGTGAAATGGAGCTCGTGGTGTTTAACAGAGGTATTCATGAAAGGAACACATCTGGGGCCGGGTTTGTGGGGAATGCTGTCACAAGAGGAATGGGAAAGGAATTACTTTGCAAAGAGCAGTTTATAAATGCCAGTCCTTCTGGTGGGGTATTGAACAGCTCGACCGGAGGTGAAGGATCTGAGGACATTTTTGCTGGGATGCCTCAACCCTGCACTTTTTAGGGTTCCTCTTTGGGAGGGATTTTTGGGAGGGCATTGTCATCCCAAGTCAGGCAGCTCTTTGACCAAGGGACGATCTGGCTCCACACTCCCTCGTTCCAACCTGGAATTTGAAGCTGCTTAGAAGACACATTATTCTACATCTGACTTTCCTTTCTTGGGGGATTGAAAACTGTGGCTTTGCATGAATATTCATGAAAACTGGAGATGGATGTAAATTTTTAAAGGCTAGCTTTCAAGGCAGCTCGCTGTTTTTTGTGAGTCAGAATGGGTTGGAAACTGGTTGGAAGTGGAATGGCTGGGATCACATGGCACTTTTCAAGTCAAAGATAGCTCCACTTGTTCAGGAGATGCTTTCATGTGGTTTCCAAGGGAAATAGTAACTCCCTACAGCATTCTTAAAAGAGAGCCAATGTCAAAGTGCCTGGTGGCAAAGTTCTGCTCTTTCAGCCCCCAAATTCATCTTTCCAGCTGAAGTAAATATGTGTTAATGATGAATAAAACTCCTCTGGAAGAAGTGGGTTGAGCAGGAGGTGTTAAAGGTTGGCAGCTTAATAGAATTTGAAATTATTTTCCTTCTCTTAGTGAAGGTGGGAAGAATTAACAGGCAGAGGAGCAGGCACCTGTGGAAACTCCTGGTGCTGTGGCTTTTAGTCATGGATTGAGTCGAGGAGTTGGGAAGAGCTGGGCTGTAGAATCATGGAATTGTTTAGGTTGGAAAAATTCTCCAAGATCAGGACCTACCATGGGGTAAATGTAAGCAGAATAACAATCCAAAATGTCTGTATTACATGCAGAACATTTATTTTTTTTCAGTAATAAACCCCACATATATTTCAGCTATCACACCAGGGCTCATCACTTGTAATGAGCTTTTCCCATTACACTGGTTAATTGTTCTGTGTGCAATGAGCAGATGGAGTAACCCAAACCATCCCACGGATTATTTGGCCCAGTGCTTCAGACTGGGCTCTGGGAATTGTTTTGGCCATTGATTCTTCCAAGGTCAGTATCAAAATAATAACTTGATGGTGGGTTTAGCTTCTGTCTCTGTGTTTTCTTCTAACAATCCAAGAAATGCTTTTTTTTTGGTGTGTAAATCAGCTTTTTTCACGTTTAAAATGTTGAGCTCATCAGCCACTGGTATCGTTATGATTATTTCGCTTGTGCCAAGCTTTAATACATTTTTAGGTGAGCTTTTCCCCATTCAGGGCATCATCCGTGGCCTGTCTGTCAGCTCTGGGGTGGGCTGGAGATGGCATCTGCTCTGTCTGAGAGTGTCTGCGTGGCCAGAGGCAGCCCTGGCCTGGGGGGGACTGCTGAGCACCCACTTAAGCCTTTTTCCCAGTGACAGCATCGATTTGTGTCCTTTGCCAGCCATCAGTTTTCATTAGGCTGATAGGAAATGATATTTGGGAGATGTCTACCTGGCTTTCTGATTGGATTAAAACTGGTCCAAACGTTACTGGGCCGAGGGAGGATGGGCAGTGTGATCACAGAACTCTGGTCCTTCAGCAATCCACGCCAGGAGCGCCACGTTATGAACTTCTTTTGTGCATTTTTGGGAGATATTGGTATTTTTCCGGTCCATATTTGCCATTTAGCCCTGGTTTGCAGTGATATTTTCCAGCGCCTGTAAAGCAGTGCTGGAAAATGAGGAGGAGCAGCAGATTGTGAGAGGAACAGCAGCCATGCGAACGTTAAAAGGCCTGAATATCAGCAAGGCTACTACATTTGCAAGACATTAAGTAGTTTATGTACTATTTTATGCATGGAGCCTCCTAACAGTTATTTCTCATGGATCTGCAAAATATAAAAGACTTTAGGTTAAAGGAATAATAATGAATCATTTATGAGATATTATCTACGAAGATGGATTGGTTCCATCTGTTGCAGTAATAAAAATAATAATGCTCAGCAATTACATAAATGCTTTACAGGTTTTCAGTGTGCATCACAAACATTAATCTAAGATCTAGCCCATAGCACAGTTTTTAAGAGCTTGTAAAAGGCTTCAGCTTATACATGCTGGGTTATTTATTTATTTTTAACAAGGAAATTCATCGTAATAGAGTTTTTAAACTGGTTTGGAAAATTGAGTTGTAGCTCCTCAGTCTAAGGCGCTCCATGAAGGCGGCCACCAAATCGGTTTCTTTTCCTTTCTGCTGGTTGAAGTTTCTGCGAATGTCCAGGAGAAATACAGCTCCACAGGCAGTTGTTCATTATCACAGAAATGATGGAAAAGTCTTCCAGGATGCCTTACTGGCATTATCTCCCTGTTATTTGTTAATCTCATTTTTTTTGTGTCTTGTAAGCAGCTCACTGAGGGAAGGCCAAGGGTTTCTGAGGCAGAGCAGAGCCTGACAGTGGTTGTGCTGCTACACACTTACATTTCATACAGGATCTTGAAAGAAATAATTTCTTTTGTTCACTACAGGAAGAAATCAGATATAGGAACGAGTGGTTTCATGCTTTAGATGCAGCCTAATTTAACCAACAGAATGAGTATTAGGTTTAATCTTGTTCTGCTTGGATTTTCATTTGAATTCTAGAAAAAGAAGTGACGATAACTTTAGACAAAAGAAAGGTTTGATTGTTTGATGTGCTTCCTGGCAGACAGAGGCGTGGTAAAACAGGCAGGGTTTAAATGCAATTTAAAATAGAATTATCCCAACTTATATTTTGGGCATGTCTGTAGGCTCCATGAAGATATGGATCAACATGTTGTGTTAGCTTTGATTTAGGTCCATTTGTGAGGGTGTCTTGGAACTGGCTCCTCTGTGGTGTAACCTGTGACCTTGGGAGACAAGGTGCCACGGGAGCTCTGGCCTTGTAAATCTGTTTATCTGTGCACGTCACAGATAAAACCCAGGCTTTGCAATGCTCCTTGACTGAACAAGTGACATTAATTCCATTAACTCTGGGCAAAAGGAGCGTTTGGATTGACAATTGGAATGCGAGGCGGGGAGGGATTTGTGTATCTTCCCCTACCGAATATTTGGCTTGGAAATATTTAACACTTAATCCAGAGAATAGAAAGGTTTTATTGGAACCGAACATTCATTTGACAAAACAAAACAAAACAAAACAAAATATATATCCTTCTGCAATATTCGGTTAATTCATATCCAATGATATTAATTAAAACAGATGGGAAAAAAACCCCACCAGTATTTCATAATCGGAGAAAACGTTGGGTTCAGTTTGGTTCGGATCCTCAGACCGGAGTGCTGATGATCATTCGTGAAACCGAGAAGAGTTTGTCGCCAGTGCTGGCTGCCCCTGTGATCATCCCTGACCTGGGAAGCAGTTCCCTGTTCCCTGTCCCATTATCCCACTCCCCGGGCTGGAGTTCCCCAGCACCAACAGCACCCGGAGGGAGCGCAGGGAACCGCAAACCCCTCCTGCTCCGGGGAACCCCCAGGTGCTGCTGGAGGGGCTC
>VYZQ01013158.1:1746-16033 GCA_013400655.1 Mystacornis crossleyi | reverse complement strand
AAAAAAAAAAAAGGAAAAGAGCATGTGTAAAGCTCTAAAAATATTTAGGACATGTCACTTAGCAAAATAGCTTCCTTCTCCCCTGTTTACTTCAACACAAAAAGGTGCTTTTAACATACATATATGTGTGTTTCATATGGAAGGAATAAAAATGTCATGGAAGAAGTAAGATAAAACTCCCAAAATATCTCTTACGTAGCCTGAAAGACTCTTATAATTTTCCAATCCACTCTTGGCAGGAGATGAAATAATATTGCTTCAAAATTTCAAAACTGGGCAGATTTATTTCCAAGAGGCACACAAGGACTCTTATAAAGCAGTCAAATAGGGAAAGCAGTGGCCAAGGGTGTGATCAAACCTTCACTATTGGAATGCAGGCCTGGAAGAGCCTGAATCCAAATTGCAAAAATTTCCTTTTAGTTGCTGATCTGTAATTCTGGGGTGCCTGGGTTTTGAGCAGGGACTTTCATTCAAATGTCCCATTTCTACTGACAGGGGAGGGGTGCCAGAAGAAAACACGAGCCCCAAGGGATGTGAGCTGGATATAATGGTAGCAATTTGGGGTCTTTCTTTGTGCCCCCCCCCCAGGGCTGGGTATCAGCCACTGGTGTCACACTTGATTACAGTACTTACAGTAACTCCTGTTGATGAAGGAGCACAAGAGATAGGAACATGCATGTCAGCCTGCAGATGGCAAAGAATCCCCAAAGCACTGTGAGAGATTGTCAGGTGGAGCAGCAAGGTTTGGTAGCCTGCAGCCTGTAAGTGCATCCTCCAGGTTAGCCCAGGTGGCTTCTAACCTGCTGCAGGGGACAAGCCTTGAAGGAGAACATTCAAAATTGGCAATAAGGAGTGATCCAGTTCAGACAGAAGAACATTGCAGAAAGGACTCAACCTTGGCATTAGTCACAGTGAAGCTCACCATCTCCTAAATTCCTGTATTAAAGAAAAGGGAGTTGAATTGGAAAACAAACAAACAAACAAACACCCAACCAAAATTTCCAGTTCAGTTACTCATAAATGAAATTCAGGAGTTCATAAATGAGCAGAGGAATTTTGGTTTGTCTGTCAGCAATAAGCTACATTTTTGAAGAAAGAGCAGAGATATGCTATCTTGATGTAAAAATATGAACTCAGTAACTGGAGAAAAAATAATTCAGTTACTGACAATAAGCTTGTAAAGAACTTGCTTGGCTAAAATAACAGGGCTTTGTGTAAATCCAGTAAATCTTTACACAAATCTTTAAGAATAGTTTTGGCATAGGCAAGTAACAAAGTAAGAAGCTGAAATTTCAAAGTAAAATCAACTCTCTCTAAAAGTCAGTAACAGAGATCCTATCTCCAGCAACAACTAATTTAACCAGTTAGTTAGACTTAAGGAACAATAATATTTAGTGTAAAAACTATTCCAAAGAATCTAATTTCATGGGTTCTGAGCTAGACTTTGTCAGTCCCCCTGTGCTACCAGGAAATGGCTCCTCTTCCCAATCTGTCACTGCTTTGCTGGTTTGTTCCTTCTCCACTACTCCTGATTTTTCAGGTTGAAACACGAGCCATGGAAGAGGAGGGGGTTACCAGCTTCCAAAGGTTTTATGAGCTCTGTCTCTGGCATGTCCAGAGTGTGGCCTTGCCATTGGATTTCAAAGCCTCCCAGGACAGAGTTCCCACCACCTGTGTTGTGGGTCCTGGGTCCTGTCCCAGGGCTGGGCCACTCTCACAGGGATGGAATCCATCCCAGTGTGCAGCCAGTTCCCCTGTCACTCCTGTGGACTCTTGCCCTTGTAGGGCCCTCCAGTTTCAATCCTCTCCACCTCATCCTGCAGGGAGAGCAAAGCCGCCCTCTCAGCTCTCCTCCCCAGTGATCCCAGTGGCCCTTCCCCAGGCTCTCCAGTTCCTCTGCCTCTGCCCTGTACAGAGGATCTGACACGGAATGCCACGGTGTGCACTGAAACACTGGTGCTATGCAAACAGGAACAGAAGGATTATTTGTACTTTAACCCCATCAGCAGTGAGCCTACAAACATCTGTCAAACACACTGAGCTGCAAAGGCTCCCTGTTTTCCAGCAGAACTTTTGGTGCAGGAACTAAGGAAGCTGTAGCTGACCTTAGATGAGGAAGTGCTGCTGGAGCTGTCTCTGCTTTTCCAGACCTTCTGCAGGACACGGCGGAAAGAGGAAGCTGCCAGCAAAGTTTTTAACAAACACTCTGTTTATGATTGTCATAAGATGCTGAACAAGAGGAAGGCAAGAAAGAAATGAAAGCCCAGAAGAAAGCAACTGTTAATCTTGACTCCCACCCAAGCCTGCTGCATGTATTACATTTTATTACAAGCATTTCTTACAAAAAGTCCATACGTGGATCAAATGATCCCAGTGGAGTGATATGGTTCAGTACTAGCCAACCTACTATCTGTCTTGCTTGGTTTGCCTTTTTCCTGGCACGTGAAGCATTTTGAAATCATCTCAGCAGGAGCTTCCTACTGCTTCAGGACTTACGAGGTCCCAAAGCCAGTCATTCAGAAGACTCCTAAGTCACCCTTTGGAAAACTTTTGACCAAGATTTTCTCTTGGACACTCAGCTAAGGCAGACTGGCTGTCCCAGAGACTCATTCCCTCTGTCACTGGATGTGACAATTGCACCAGTGAATATGGTCAAAGCTTCAGCTAGGCAGAAGGCAAGCAGCCAGCATCCCAAAGGGTTTGATAAAACAAAGTGTGTCTTCATTCCAAATTATGACAAAGGCCCTGGATTTCAAGTTGTTCACAAAGGAAAGATCTGTATGAAATATCTCAGCCTTTCCAAAAAAAAAAAAAAAAAACAACAAAAAAACAACCAACCAACCCAAATCCCGCAAATGCTTGGACATGGTCTATTTTTTCATGTAATATACAGAAACTTCTCAAAAACTGGGTGGGGAACTGTTCCAGAAAAGGGCAAAACCTTCCAAACTGCTTGCTTCCAAAAGCCCTCTGAGCCCTGTGGAGGAGGTGGACAGATATTTTGCTGGAGTCACAGTGGAATCACCTCGGGGCACACATGATCAGCCAGGAAAGGGCAGATCTGGAAATTTGCTGCCCCAGTCCAATCTCTTTCCAGCCAGGCTGCAGCAGGAGGGACCAGCAGGTCATCGCTGGGCTCTGCAGCTTCCCTGGAGTGGGGTCTCTCCTGTAGTCCAACATCGACAGTTTGGATCACAGCCTTCAGTGTCAGAAAGAGAAAGAAGCTGCTCACTGTCTCAGTCCTATTCTCCCCTGAATAAAGCCTTGCAGGAAAGGGAAGGGATCATTTAATTTCTTAAAAGACAGCTGAATCCTCTCTAAATGACCACATTCTTGTCCCTTTTGCAGAGTGCAGCTGGTGCCAAACTTGGTCACAAAGGCGTATTCACGGCTTTTTCCTTCCTACACATTCAGGAGTTGAAAGCCAGTTTGGTAGAAACTCCCCAAAATTACTTATTCAGCAGCTGCTTGCCAGCTTCCTGTTTGCAGAGCAAGGGAGCTGGAGCAGGGGCACGAGCCCCAACACCAGGCATGCTGCTATGGGTACCCTGTGCCTCTGGTGCTCCCTGAGCCTGGCAGAGTATAAGCTGCTGCTGACCGGGCTCGGCTTGGGCAGAGACCCCATCACCAGACTGGCCTTTTCACCTCTGCTCTTGGTTTCACCACTAAATTTGCTTTTTCTTGAGGTCACTGGTGCCTGGGATACGTTCCAGCTCTAATGAGGATCTTCTCCCTAGTAAATAATTCCTCCTCTCACTAAGCGAATGGAGCAAATGCTCAGCCTCAAGCTACTGAGCACTGAGGGCAGCCAGCTCCTACCCTTGCCAACAGCCATGGAAGTGATTATCCTCCCTGGGATCAAGAGACTCAATGTCTTGTCTAAAAACCTACAGGAAGACATTGAGGGAACGGGGACAAAGCTGTCCTTCAGCTCATAGGTTCATTTATAGCAGGGAAATCAGAAAAAAATGGACAAACCTTGCTCACCACAATGCCACCTTCATACTGGCAGTCACAGATCCTTCCTCATAGCCTCTCAGCCCCATCATGCTTTGGAGAAGTGTAGGAAAGACCAGGACACAAGATTGTCCAGATGCTTTTTATCTGGGAGCTGAGCTCCCAGGAGTGGTTTGGGGTGGCAGGGTGTCCCTGCTGGGCACAACCATGGGTTTGCCAAGGAGAAGGAAGTCCTGGGTCTGTGCAAGCTCATGGAAAAGAGAGTGTCTGCTGCAAATGGGTCAGTGGTGATTCCAGTGATCAGGGTGTTTTCTCAAGGCTGGTTTTTGGTTCTGTGGCTTTTTCACCATCTATGACTGCCAGCAGTATGCTTTCCCTTCTCAGCCTCCTGCATGGCCTTCTGCTGGAAAACGCCTGTGTAGTGTCTGAAGTCCCTGCAGCCATGCTCGCTGCTCAGCTCCCGGGGAGGAACCACAAACTTCTTCACATCCATGACATCTCCAGTAGAACAACTTGCCTCATGCAAGAGACAGCCTTCCCAAGAGCAGGCCACAGCCCATGGGGAAGGATCATTGTGCTGGTGGATAGAGTCATATTTCTTCCACAGCACCACCATCACTCCAACTCACATGTTGTAACTGAGCAAGCTGGGCCCTCGTGCCCTTTTCCAGCAGGCTGGTGGTATGAGCCAGCAGGATTTCACTCCAGTGGCCCCATGCTCTTTCACAGGCGCACACACCACACTGGCAGCCAGGTAGGGGTTAGGCTCTGCTCCCAGGAAACTAGCGACAGGATGAGAGGACACAGCCTGAAGTGGCACTAGGGGAGGTTTAGGTTGGACATTAGAAGGAATTTCTTCACAGAAAAGATGATTAGACATTGCAATGGACTGCTCAGATGGGTGGTAGAGTCACCATCCCTGGAGGTGTTTATGGGAAGACTGGATGTGGCACTCGGTGCTCTGGGCTGGGTGACAAGGTGATGTTTGGTCATAGATTGGACTCAATGATCTCAGAGGCCTTTCCAACCTAATTGATTCTGTGGTAGGCTCAGGCTGTCTCAGCTGGAGTTATTTAATCAGCAACATGCTGATAAGCTGAAGACCAAAGCTGCCCACTGACGATCATTAGCGGCAGGTCAGTGGTAAATGAGTTCAGATGTGGTTTCCTGGCAGCAAGGGGATGCTTTCTGCTCACTGAGAGTTTGTTCTTTCAGCAGTGGCTATTTGTACATGCCAGCAGTGTTCACACCTGACCCTGGCAGCAGAGGAGCCTGGGGCTGCCTGCACAGGGCTCCCCGTGCCAGTCACGGGAGCAGGACAGGCACCTGGCCACACAGCTGCATCCTGCTCTGCCATGGTGTGCTCCTGAGATGAGGGGCAGAAATACCCCTGGGCAGGAGCAGCAAGTACTGCTGAGGGTGGATTAGGTCAGGAATGTGGAAGGATTTGACAGCTCAGACATCAGAGATGAGGACAGGGGTGCTGCAGGCAGAGAGCCAAGGCATGTTGGTACTCACATCTCCTGGATCAGGCCTCCTGCCCCAGTGGAGAGGAGCCACTCCAGCCTCATTAGTTTGGAAAGTGTGCATCCCTCCTTTCTGGAAATGGGCCTATCCCCACCATCGTCCTTTCCATGTGATTGCCATGGAGAGAAAAAATGTTTTTGTGCCTTTCCTGAGTTAAGTTTAGATCTAGCTGCAAGTGGAATTGATTAGCAAAGGTGAGCTGATATATTGCTCGGCAGATCCAAGGGTAATGCTCCAAATCCCAGGTCTGCACCCATCCTTTGGGCTCACGCCATCAGCCTCATTGGCATTCCAACAGTAGCATGGCTGGGACATGTGGGAGGGATCCCAGGCTACTGGGACAGAGCTCCTTGATGGGACACATCTCCAGCATAAACTCTTCAGCCTTGGTGCTGAGCTGAGATTCACCTTCAGCATTTTAAGCACTGATCTTGTAATAAACCACTGGCTGATATGCACACTGTACTGTGCACAGGGGCTGCTGCTTCTCATTCCAAGTAGACATTTCCAAGGAAAAATCATCAATCTCCAAAAAGATCAAAACAAAACACTTAAAGAAACTCTTCCAGAGGAAGCATTTGACAAACAGGACTGAGTGCCAGCACAGCACTCTGGACATGTCAGGGACCAGGGAAGATGGAGGAGACCACGGCATCCAGTTCTGCTGACTCAGAGTCAGCCCTCACGAAGTCTAATATAATTTTGTTGCAAATCATCATCCCCAAGGAGCCTCAGTAGGTGAGTGGTGCTGCAAGTGAGGCCAGTTTTTCACGGTATGTGCTGTATTCTTACAGCTACTCATTCAGCTAAAAGCATGTTCCGCCCTGGGGCTGGGCAATTACAAATTTAGAAGCTCTAGTTCTAGGTCCATAAATATCTTTGTGGTAACCTTTCTCACTGCATCTGGGAAGAGCCCAAACAGGAAATCTCAGGTAGAAATGGGAAATGAAACCCCATAATTTGAGTGATCAATCATATGGTAAAATTAGGAGAGGAGTTAGCCTGAGTACAAAGGAGCTTGTCCCTGGCAGGGCTTCCAGAAATAGAAGCAGCAATTTCTTCTGGTTTCCTGGAAATCTTGTATCTGAACTTGCTCTTTATTTTCCTGCGGGAAAAGGACAAAAATCTGACCTACTTCTGAGCAAAAGAGCTGCTGGGATCAGAGTCCCAAAACAGGCCTGGGCATAGATGCTTCCTTGGTGCCCACTGAGACTGGTTGTTCGGTGCAATGAGATAATGCTTCTCTGGAAGGATTTCAAACAAAGAGATTCTGTAATCAAGGTTTCAAATAAAATTATCTGCCTTGTTGTTCAGGGCTAAAGAGTCTATCTTAATTGAAAGGCAGTTGTGTTTTCTGTCTCGAGCTTGAGTTTTGTCATAGATTTAAAAAAAAAAAAAAAAAAAAAGCCTGACCCTGGTAACCAAACCTCTGAGGAGCCACTGCTCAAAGTGAAGTCAGACTCTGAAATCAGCCCTCACAAACAGTTGGTTTTGTGGCCTTTTGAAAATAACTCTTTTCAGATGTGCAACTGGGAATTTGCCAGGACGCTCCAGATATTTCCCCAGAGGTCCAGATGGTACAAAAAGACATGGAAAATAAGATATGTCATTCTTAAAAAGATTAGTGACACTCTGCCTTGCTGTAAAATACTCTCATTGTATCAGCGTGGGTTTGGGGTGTGTGACCCAAAGCTCTGCAGCCCTTTGCAAAGAGAGGGTGTCGTGAGGGGCTCGTGCAGGGTTCCATGAACACACCCCAAGCAGCCCAGACTCACTGGAGGAGATGAGAAGCATCTTCCACACCAGCACAGTGGTATTTTTTTAGCTGTAAAACTCAAAACACTGCTAGAATGAAAATCCAGTCAGCCTCAGAGCACCCAGCAAGCCCCTGCCTCAGCCTCCCAAGGGTGATCCTGAGAGCTACCCTGGGACAAAATGCTTGAAATCTGCTGTTCTCTTTCGGTGAGAAGTTCCAAAGAAGGGGGTTGGGAAGAAGTTGCCATTCCGCTTCAGAATGGGGACCAGATATTCAAGAATTCCTACTGAAAGAAAATTCCAACACATTTGGAAACTAATTTTGGAAAACAGAAATATTTCCATCTGCTTGGGGGAGGGAGGCACTACATGTCACACACAGAGCATAATCCCTAGCACAGCTCTGAGCCCCGGGGTGTCACCCTGGAGGACAGGGGGTCCTGGCCTGTTGAGGACACTTCCCAGTGCCCTGGGAAGCACAGGGAGGAGATGTCCAAACAACCTCCCAGTAACTTGGTAGCATCTGCCTCACATTTTTGTTTGTGTATCTGGTTTCAGTCTTGAACAAAAAAATGAAACAAGACCAACCCCTGGAGAGCGCTTGCTCAGTGTGTCTGGGCAAAGCCATGGTAAGCCCAACTTGGCAGGCTTTGAGAAGGAAAGCGAAGCCACTCCCCAGCCTCCCCATCCTCTCCAACAGAATGTTCCCAGATCCCCTAAGGGAATGGATGTGGGATTTAGCAGGACTTCAGCAGCCACCTGTGGATCAGGGGGCTGCCCAGCAGAGCCAGAAGCTCATCCAGACCTTTTAGACTTCATCACCTGCACCAGAGCTCCCCAGAGCACAGTCCATGAATGCTCTTTGGGAATCATGGGAGAATCTGGACTATTCTCCAGCTGCCAGAGTGGCAGAGCTGAGGGCCTGACTCATCTCCCTCTGCAGGATGGAGCTGGGGTGGTGGGCAGCCTAAAGGCCGCTGCTGGCCCTCAGCCCCGGTGCCCCACTGCAGACACAGGAATGTTTCATGGGATAATGATAGCCCAGTGGAATCTGACTGCCCGCTGGACCTCTGCATGCTGCTGCTTGCAAAATACTATTTCTGGCACCATCACCATCCCAAACCCCAGACTGTAATGCAGCAGCCACAGTCTGCCCAATTCCCAGAAATTCCAGCAATGAATGAGGCAGGGGATCTTTCTCATACACCCACACAGGAATTTAGGAAAGGAAAAGCTAAATGCAAATGCAGAAGCTGTTGGTGATGGTCAGCTAAGTCCTACATAAGCATTCAGCCTAGAGAAGGTGCTGTCTCCTGGGATATGAAATGCTCCCAGGGCTTTTCTCAGGAATTTTCTCCTGGGGTCTCTGATTGCAGCCTCTCCTCGTCCAGGTTGATCCCCTGTCACTGACTGAAATGTGCCTGCCAGGTTGTGAGGAGAACAATTCATTGTGCAATTGAAGAATTTGAGTTTCTCCAGTGATTATTCTAATTAGACACCAGCTATTTTTACCCCGTATCATATGTTGGAAATACAACTTTAAAACCACACTGGAGCAGCCAAGTTAAATACTGTAATAACCCTGAAAATAGGGTTAGCGACTTTAATGGCTAAAAACAACATTTCCAGCAATAATTCTGAAGCAGAGGGAATAACTGCCATGCTTCTTGGCACAAGCTGGACTCTGGGAGAGTCATGGATCAACCTGCAACCCTTGACAGGAGCTCACAGCTATTCAAGTCCATCAGCAGAAGCTCTGTCATAACCACTGCAAATGATGGCTGCAAATGAAGTGGCTCAGATAAACAGTGTCAAACCCTAGAAACAAATTACATTTACAACAGCTTCTGTATTCATGAATATCACTACAGCAGGTCTCATAAATTTTCCAGCAAACCAGTGATTGTGGCTAATGGGAAGGAGGCCAGTGACTTAGTGCCCAGAGCAGCTTGGGAATCCTGGGCTCCTCACAACCCATGGTGGGACTGGAGCAGGAAGGAGCAGCACTGAGTCCTGCATGCCCACAGTCCCACAGTGCTGTGGTGCTGGGCAGCTCAGCAAGCCCAGGAAAGCCATGGGCCTGCAGCCATCCACCACCACTAGGCTTCCTCCTGGTTTGCTTTTCCTAGGCCACGTAGAGAGCTCCTGCACTAGGACCCTGCTGGCTAAGCTACAACCTCACGCTCAGAAACAGGTTTGGCAAAAGCTCTGGGGAAAAAAAACCCTTCTTCTTCCCAAAATATCACACATGCTCTACAGTGGGCTAGTCTGGCAAATCTCCAATTACATGGGCACAGGTTTGGAAGGACTAGGGTTAAACTTATCTCCAAATGTACACAGAGTTTGCATCTTATTTTACAGCTGCAGGACACCTGCTCAGTTTAAGTCTCAAAGCCCTTTTCCTGCCCCGCACCCTGTCCCTTTTCAGCTGGAGGCCTGGTGGTCCCCAAGGGGCACAGAGATGTCCTGTCTCTGCAGCCAGCTGAGTGATGGCACCACATCAGCTGAAGGCCTGTGTCCAGTTTGGGATGTTGGATCAATTTGCCAGACAGATCATTGGATATGTGCCCATTCTGATTCCCCAGGGCCACCCAGGACAGCTCCCTGGCACTGGGGATCAATTGCGCCCAGGTTTCCAGAGCTGCTTGGGCAGAGAGGCTCCTTGAAAAAGCCCCTGGGATGTTCAGCTGCAAAAACTCACAGCCCACAGCTTCCAGGACCCAATGCACTTCACCAGGGTTAAACTTGTTTCACCTTGAGCACAGCTCTACGCAGAAAACTGGGAATTGAAAAAATATATTGTCCAGACAAGTGACCCTAACTTGTGCAAGGTAACATCCTCCTGCGCTGCCCATTTACCAAACCTCTTAGAAAATACCTGCTGGCTAATGCAAGAGCACCCCTGGAAAGCCCCCAGCCCTGGCCCGCTGTGTGCACAGCTCATAGGAGATCTCAGACATAAGGGATTTTCCTGAACACATCACCATGTGGATGGATCAAGCAATTCTGACAGCACTGGGATGGTTAAAGACAAAGTTTGTAGCTTTGGAGGGTTTTTTTTTTTGTTTTGCTCAGTTTTCTGTGGTCTGCAGTGCCACTTTAGCACCTGCCTTGAGCTTTGGTAAAACTCATCCCACAGACACCAGCTGGGTAAAATGTTGCTCAGCACTTTCTTTAATCCCCCAGGTTTTTGGTTACTGTAGCTCACTATGCCAGTGGCTCATGTTTCTCATTGTGGAATATCTCCACATCCCAGGTTTGTGGCTGCAATCCACATCACTGGTTCCACCCCTCTCTGCTGGCGTCCTCCTCTTTCCCCACAGCTCTGAAACTCCCTTGACCTTCCTCCCTGCAGTCCCTAAAATAGTTTAATTTCTTTCCATTTTTAGAGGCCTGTCAGGCTCAAAATCCAGTGTGAATTCCAGCAGCAGAGACCCAGGTACGAAAGTAAGAGGATGAAGGGAGTCCCTGAGAGTACCTCACTGTGCCAGGGGCAGGAGACCATGGGAGCAGGCTGGCATGGGAGCTCAGCTTCTCTTGTTCCCAACCACACTGAATCCCGAGTATATATCATCCCAAAATAGTGGGATCAGCCACGTGAAGGGACTTCTCTTGGGAAAGGGCAGACAAACAGCACGCTGTAGGGTGACAGGGCAGGACAGAGGAGTTACTCACAGAAGCATTTCCTTTCTCATGATCACTCTGTTTATCTCTGATTAGAACAGGGCTTTTCTAAACTTCAATCGGTCAGCCTGGGAAAATAGGATGGCAGTTCCTCTAACTCTCCAACAAACTGCTTGTAGAAACCATTTGTGAGAACTCAGCTAATCCACAGAAATTGCTCCAGACAGGCAGCATTGACTCCAAAAATGTGTTATACAACATTTAACTTCTAAATCTCTTAGTTAAAAAACCTAAACTCAATTCCAGTAGGAGCTGGCTTGTAATGAATTTGGTGTTGATGCCAGTGTGAGGTGTGTAAATAGCGTGTGGCAATAACACCTCAGATATTTGGCTGTAGTCACTGCAGTGAATACATCAAGCTATTTTGCTTCCTTTACAAACCTGTCATCACATGCACCACCCCAGCTGCCAAAGCCTCTGCCTGTTTTTTTTCTGCCCAGATGTTTCAATCTCCAGTTTGAAGCTGACATCTGGAGAAGTTATGTTGTAGAAATGCTACGCATCAGCAGGCCAAATATGGGACATGCTATGGAAATGAAAATGTAGTGAGAGAACAAAATTAATGGGCATCCAGATGCAAGTCACTAAGTGATATAGTGCCTGTCAGGAGTTTCTTAATGGAAAAACAGGCAAGAAACCTTGTTGTACTGAAAGGCCTCCCAGGAGGGATGTGACATCTGGCCAGTCACAGTTTCTGGAAAAAAGGCACACTCTGCAATCTGAGTCCCCCAAGTCACTCAACATTTCCAGTGTCCCTCTCTGCTCCTCACTCCCACATGCTTGTTAAGCCGCCCAGGTCCTCTCCCATCTTTTCATCCTTTGCAGCCATTTCTGCCAAGACAAAAGGACATCTGAAATACCTCCTCCAAGGTGTTTTGGGTCCTTAGCCATCTCAGGGGACAAGACTGCAGGCAGGGGACATGATTTACTGTCCAGAAAGGTGGAGAGAAAAGTGAAACAAATAGGTAGTGTAAAATTTATTTTTTCCTCTGTAGACATGCTGAGGAATTCTCCAGCAGTTCAGACCAAAAAAGAAAACCCCAACTCTAATAATTTTATTTACACAAGGAGGAATGCAGGAATTCTGACTTACTCCAAAGTATCTTTGGTTACCCTGTATCACTACAAATTTGTTAAGAGTAGCACTAACCCACAATCCCACTACAGACACAACTGCAAGTTTTAATTCAAATAGCTACTGCAGCCCATAAATGTAGCAAGACACAGCTCCTGCTGCACTTTCAGAAACACATCAGCAGAAAGAAAAGAGGTAAGCAGGGAAAGCCATAAGCTAGGCAAGTGTTATAAATTTTCAGGAAGCAGGAAGAAATAAGTTGGGAGGTTAGTTCCTCTGAAAGTAATTCCTAGTTTTTCAGTGAATATTTATATTGGCTCTGTATTCCTATCTTTCCAGTCAAAATTCTGTTTCTCACCACGTGATGATGTATTTTAACATGAGGCCAAAAGGGATTTATATTCCACCTAAAGCAACACGGATGTGCACGTTGTACACACATGATTTGTCTTCAGTGAGGCTGCCCAGAGAAAGGCAAGAAAGTTTTAGATCACTGCAAGCAGCTGTGGTGTCGATCTCAATGAGCTCCTAGACCAGAAAGGGAAACCAAGCTCTGATGGGCAGCAATTCGCAGCAAGGAAAAGGGATTCCTGCTTGGAAAGAGAGCACAGTTTACATCCCTTACGGGAATTTACATAGTCTGCTATGGGAATAAAACCTGCTTCTGACGCTTCTTACATGTCTTCTTTGGCCACCCATGACAGTGGAAGGACAAGCAGATGGGGTAGAAGCAGATTCAGAATTCAGCTGGTTAAATCAGCTGCTTCATGTGTGTCAAGACCTTTGGTTACAGTAGATACACCCCAGGGAATTGCTGATTTCAGTATAATCACCCCCAAACTGCACAGGAATGCTAGGAGAGGCTGCCTTAGCCATAGCATTGCTTGGCAGAGAAGGTGTCTTGGATTTAATCTTGGTAACCTAGACAAGGTCATCTGAAAGTTGCTTGCAGAGATGCTTGGAGGTCCCGGAAGAGCTGGAGCCCAGTCACCATCTTTGCCCAGTTTCAGGAGCTGTTGCTCAGCAGAGGTGATTCCTTAGGCACTTGATTTACCTCCAAAGCCTGCTAAAAAACACTAACACAGAGATCAGGCTTATACGACCAAGAAGCATTCCTGGTTACTTTGGAGGAATTAGTATCTCAAAGAGAGTAAGATCTCTTAGCAAAGGGACTCATTTTTCATTATCAATTACATTTATACTGGGGATTTCCCCATATAGTTTTATTGGTAAGGATATGATCTTTTCTTTCTTTTTTTTAATTTCTTTTTTACATTCCTAAAGTAAAAGGAAAACGCAGCTTTGCTGTGTTGCAAAGCTGCAACACAGACCTGTCCTGACTAAAGCAGTGGGTGAAGATGGAGATGTTAAAAATGAATGAGCACTGCAGAAAGTATTAGTGATTTACATGCACAAGCAAACTTTACCTATATTGTATTTATGTCCCCAGACAGTTTGTTTTGTTTTGTCTTTTTTTTTTTTTCCCTGGGAATATGTGAGTTCCCATCTCTTCAAAAGGAGGAATTTGTTTTCAGTGGCAGTTCTTGGAACTGGAACACTAAGTCTGATGCCAACTGAAAAATTGATATGCAGAGGGTGCACCCTGCTGCTTTCCCGTTGCTTGAATTCTTACGCTGGAGCTCTGGCTGCCTGTGCTTTTCTGGGAAACAAATAATCACATCAAACCTAAGGGATTTGTTTGAAGACAGATTTGAGGATTCGAGAACCCTTTTGTTTAAATGGGGCCTCAGACAGAAATTGGAGATCCTTCATGTTTAAGTTGCTCTTTGACCAACGGAACAAAGTACAGTTGGGTGCGTTGTTTGGGTCTCATTTGCTCTCCTGGCATTTGGAGGGACCGGAGGCTGCAGTCACCATGGGGAGAACTCAACGTCACTGTGGGGCCCTGTTTTCTGCTGTTTGTCCTTCTGCCCTGCCCTGCCTCCGCCATCCCTTCACTGCTGCTTTTGGGATTTCACTGCCCGATTGCACTGCAGGCACCACACCCCTTGCCTGCCGGGGGGTCCTGGAGTTTTCCTGCTGCGGCTTCGGAGTTCTGTGCATCTCGCCTGCCACCCGGGATTTTCTTCTGTGTTCATCCTTGCCGTTCCAGCCTGCTGCTCCCGGGGGATCCTGCCGAAGCACCAGGACCGGCTGCCCAGGGCTGCTGAAGCCTTTCTCCCATCCCGGCTCGGGCAAGTCCAGCAATCCCACATGCTCCCCGAGCTCGCTCCAGAGCGCCCCTGCCGGCTGTGGCCGTCACTGCAGCAAAGGGGAAAGTGCCTGACA
>VYZQ01013157.1:3682-21302 GCA_013400655.1 Mystacornis crossleyi | reverse complement strand
AAAATTCTCGTTTATTTCTTCTACAATGTTCTTATTGTTATTTCAGTACACCTTTTGCTTTCTTTCAAGAATACTTATTTGGCTAATCACGGTTTCTTTTTATTCCTATTTATTATCCTTAGTGAGAGCCTGATTCAGGAGTTTTCATAAATGAATATCAAACTTAAACTAAACTATACTGCTAAACCATTTGATTTCACAAACTAGATATTTATGAATCAAGTCTGCAGTTTTATAACTTCTCATTTAGAAGCTGCCTTTGGTCATTTCAATTTTCACAATCTTCTATCCAGCTTCTACTGTGGATATCAAATTTTGTTGTCTTTTCTTTCCTCTGTTTCTTTCAACTCTTTTTTCTACATTAAAAAAAAAAAATCTTGGATACATTTACAAAATATTTTGTACTACTTTATTAGTACAGTACTAGAATTATGAAGGTTCCAGGGTTCATGACGGAATAATGGTGAATATTTGTCTTTTTCAATTTCCTTCAGCTGTGGATATTTGTACAATAAGATTATTCTGTATCTAACATACTCTGATCTTACTGTATTCTTTTTTCCTCCTCCTTGTTTTAAAAGATGGAGTCTTTGAGGCATATATGATCTATCCACTTCTAGTTGTCTTTAATGGCATAATTATAGACCTATGATTCATCTAGTTTTGGCACATTAATGAAGTGAACTGCCACATTAAGAAGAGTAGATACTGTTGGGCTATGTTCAGTGTAGGTATCCTCCTACTAGAAATAATCTCTATGAGTTTTGATTAGTAATTAAAAGATGGTTCAATTCAGAATTATTCTTTCTTTTTTGTAACTGTAGAAAAAATACTGTATTACTTCCAATAAATGTACAGAATATTCATAAATATAGATAGTATCTCATAAAGTCTGTAAAATATATATGCACATGTGTGTATGCAACACCTGAAATAAATAAGCTGAGTTTTGAATTGCTTGGTTGTTTAGTTCCAACGGATTTCTTTATAGATGCAATATGAAATTTTTCTAAATTTAAAAGTAAGCCTGGAAAAGCTCCTCCTTCATATATAAAATGCTCTATCATTTGGGGAAAAAAACAGTAAAATGCTTTTTTGCAGTGCTGGGGTTTCAGCACTACTTTCATTACAGACTTCTGAGAGGCAATCCTACATAATTGTCTATGAAGAGATTCAGTAGAAGCAATTAGTTCACTAATAATGTCAGTAGCCAGGGTCTTTTAAAATGGATCCCAAACCACCAGAGGAATAAATGCCGATATCTAATACTCCTTCATCCTAAACTCATAAATTTTCTGTAACAAAAAGTGGAGGACTGTTGAATTACTCTGTGGGTCAAATTCAGACCAGCAAACTAATGCAAGTGTGTCATTAAGCACATGACTACCAGCTTCAAGGACTGGGACATTGTAATAATTTCTTTTGGGTTGGTCAGTTCGAATAACATTTTTTCAGTTACAAGCTTTTTTTGTCCTCCAATTCTGTGATAATTTAGTTTCTCCTGTAATAGGGGCTTGGTGATTTTCTCATTAAATGGGTGTAAAAATCCAAAAGTCAAAAAGATTCATTTTTTGAATAGTTTTTATAAGCTCCACAGGGAAAGTAACACTATTTACAAGTTGAAATTATTACTCAGTGACCAAAAAACAGGGCTTTACTATGACCTGTATATAGCTGGGAAAGGTTAAAACCTTTCAGGTGGAGTTGTGCTACAGTGTAAAAATCTCTGTTACTACAAAAATTATATATACCAGTTGTACATAAGCTTACAATAGAAATTATTTTCACAAATCAGAATCTTTTCTAAAAGAGAAAGGAGCAAAGAAAGCTTTTTTTGGTAAGACTTAAATGATGAATACATTATTTTATTGATACCTTCAGAATCTTTCAGATTGGTTTAAGAGCCTGTTAATTTATGGGCCAATAACTATTCCTTAAAAAAAAAAAAAAAAAAAAAAAAAAAAAAAAAACCCTGAGAAAAAAAACACAAAAAAACAANAAAGAGACCAAAGAGAGTAATGCAACCATGGGGGTTTAAGGGTAAATATTATTATCTTGAGTAGAGAGACAATGTTTCTGCAGGTAAAGAAGATTTCAGAATAAGCAAAATCCTCTGGATGGGATGATGAGGAACCATATGATGGATTATTTAGTATCTAGGGAGACAATTAACCACGCTATGCCCATAAATGCACGTATGAGGGATTGAGGCATAAAGGGTAAAAGGTCTATTACCCTTCCTCACACATCAGCTGTCATTACAGGCTGTCATTGCATCCATTTACCCATATTTCACTTTAATTAGCGCACAAAGATGAGTAACGCAAACAGCTGAACAGAGGCTACAGTGTTTTTGGTAAATAACAAGTGTACTGGAATTGGACATTATTTGTTTCTGTTTCTAATAAATATACAGTAGCGGCTCTGAGTTTGTTGGTTAGTTTTTTGTTTTTTCCCTTTTTCAACTCAGTTACGATTTCCTCTGCAAAACAGGTGACAAAACTCTACTTAATAGGTGGGGAAACTGATTGACACTGATAAGTAAGTGACTAAGCCAGTGCACTATAATGTGAGCCATGGTGTAACAAGACATGATCTTAAAGACAATGCACCAGAGTTTTGTGGGTTTTTTTTTTTTTGGGGGGGTGGGGGTTTAGATGCTAAAAGGAATTTTAAAACTACTAGGAAAAAGCAGCCCGGGGGTTTTCTATGGCTCTTGCTGCTTCTTTTCCTGCTCATGTCTTTGAAGAGTGAAAGACCAGCAGACTGCCTTTGTTTCACCACCACAAACCTGGAGCCATTTTCAGTCTTGCTTCCCTCCTCCCTGAGCTGCATGTGGAGCAGCTGGGCAGACAGGGAAAAGGAGAAACACTTCTCTCACCATCAGCTCCCCTCTCAACTGGGGGCTTGCTTACACAACTCTTTAGTGCATCTCAGGAGCTGGACTATGGAAAGGTAAGAGTGATAAAGAGCTGCTTGCTTTTGCAAAGTTTTGGCCATGAACATTTATAAAGACTCAGTTCTACATTTGTAATAATTTCAGTTCTGAAATGATTGTATTTTTGCTGTGTTCCTATATTGCTTCAGACCCAGATCAGATTTATTAATCGAGGTTACAGTAGCTTAGAAGCAGATAGGATTTGCAATATGCTATTGGACCAGATTCCTTGGCCATTCGGTATTGAGAGGCTGAAGCACTGATGCTGCTACTTGTTTTCTGAGCTATGAGCTTTTCTTTCTATCCAACGTCTCTTAGAGCTTTTGTACCACCTTCTGCTGTAGTTTTGAGCACCATAGCTTCAGCTGAAACAAAGTTACTCTGAAAGTGAAAAACGAAGGACCAGAGTCAAAATAAACAGGACAGAAGGTTTTTATTCCACTGTAGGTGTTATATGTTTAAACTTGTGCAATGTATTTAAAGAAGGATTCATAGAGACTCATGACTTCCCTTGATATTGTAAAATATATGCATCTCAGAAATACTCAGGTACGGAACAAGGAGAACCACCAGATACCATGAATGGACTGCAAATACATGCCTAAACATAGCCAATATGAAAATATTCCCATCTGTTAGCAGGAGAAAATGGAGACACCTGCTTATATGGCATCTACCAGTGTTCCAGAATTTCATTTCTAGTTCTTGGTCCCTCAGGCTGCAAGTTAAAAACAACCCAGCAAACAAGAAGGACGTGGAAAAGTAGGAGTATTCAGGCTGTGAGGTGTAGAATAATGAAAGCAATTTAGATACATCTGGGATAATACCACATTAACTGTGTTAGTGAAGCGTTTTCTCCCATAACATAATCTGTCAGTGGTCTGCTGTATCTGACAGAATAAAACTTCTCGTTAGTTTTATTTCTACATATACATATTTTCTCTAACAATGACATTTCTTCTTCGTGAATTCCCTTATGGAAACTCAGACCATTCACATGCATTTCATCTGTGCTTCTTCACCATTCATACTCAGCTCTTCCACACATGCTTCTACAACCTGCTTTGAGACAGAGAGAATCCTCTGCCAGGAGAAAACCTAAGCTTTGCAGATGTAAATATGTGAGGATATCTGACCACTGGAAGGAGATAAAACAGATAGCACACCATGACTTTGCCTTCCTTTTACCCAGGTTGGCTGAAAGGCCAGGAACAACACATGTCATGACCCTTGTGTTAAACCTCTGGCAAGACTCTAAAGAAATGGCTGGAAACAGTTAACATAAATGTGCTTGGAATCAGGGAGTCAAATCTCCTGACTTGATGTGAGGAACTGTCTTTGCAGTACAGAATGACTGGAAGAAGTCAGTCTGGGAACAGGCTGAAGGGTGCTACACCTTCACAAGCAATGAAGATCTGCCCTCAAGGTCCTCAGATTCTATGAGTTCTTTGACAGAAATCACTGAAGACTAGCTCCTGACAGTCTCCCCTATACTTCATCTTATGGCTTTGGAAAAGTCTTGCAGATGACTATAAAAATAGCAGGTTGGGTAATTCTTAAAAGCTCCTCTGCCCCTATCAATGATGCTTCACTGTAAAGGCAGTATTGGCAATTCTAGTTGCCATTTAGACAATCATTTAGACAGGAATTATCTGTATTATCTTTCTCATACCTCTTCTTGACCCTTAGGACATGTATGTCCATTGTAATAAATAAAAAAGAGTGATGCAACTGGCAAAGACCTATAGGAAGAAACACTGGCTAAAACAGGGATGTGCCAATTAGTTCTTCCAAAAACATGTTTGCAACACAACTGGTGTGAGGCATGCCCTGAAAAAGAGCCTCAAGATGCATCAAGAAAATGCCATTGGGAAAGACCTGCAGCTGTGAGCGGTAACTGGTAAAGTGCTATCCTCAAACCCCACATGGTCACATATGCAGAGGGAGATTCACAGCACACCAAGTGTAAAATGAAAGCTGTGATATAACAAACATGAAGCCAAAGGACTATTGATCAATATGTTGAAGCTGCTGGCTGAAGCAGTCCCCAAACTGTGTGCAGCTTTGAAAATAACAGGAGAAAATCGGAAAAAGAAAAAAAAAAAAAAAAAAAAAAAAAAACAAAACAAAAAAAAAAAAAACAAAAAACAAAACAAANAAAAAAAAATCAAAAAAACACACAGTTGTTCTAGTTGGGGGAAAAAGCTGATATAGAGAAATATTCCATAGAAATGAGGGGCAGATGCTGGACCATTATCAGTGAGTGATATCACAGTGTCAGTGCTCTCACAAGCATGAAAGTGATATACATCATCACTAATCCCTATGGATTTATTATGTCACATGGCCAGTCTACATTCCTCCATCTCCATCAGGCGAAGGCTGTGGGCACTAAACAATGAAACTGATGTCCTTCAGTCACTGTGAATGGATGAATGAGGGACACAGATCAGTAGCGTCATGGAGTATAATGGTGGATTAGTAGGCTAAGACACAGGAAATATGTGCTGGTATAAAATATTAAACTAATTATGAAGAGTGGTTCTGCCCAGCCAACACCAGATGCTTTGATTCTGGCTACTAATCTGTTCGAAACACAAGGCTATGTCACATATAAGTGTGGTCCTGCACACTGGCAAGGTGCCCAGAGATTGTGAACCTGTGATAGAATGGTGAAGGTGAGAATTTCTCTCTTTTTTTTTTTTTTTCCTTGCTTTAAATAGTAGCCAGATAGTTCCCTCCCTCTCAATTCATTCTGCTACATGTTGAACAAAATGAAGGCTGTGTCCCAAAAAGGAAAAGGTTATTCAGGTTTGTGGAAAGAAAGAAAAATATCATCGATATCAACCTGTCCACTGCCATTTCAAGCATTTTTGTCAGCAGAGAGGGAGCTAAGACTTGGAACATGTGTGGAGACTCCTAAGTGGCTACAGGTAGCACCCATTTTTTCTTTGTAGTTCCTTTGCTGGGTCAAGGAATGAGGAATAACCGTCTTGAAAATCTCTGCTTCAGTGATACTGAGTGGAGTTTTCCAGCCTGAATATTTTCTTGGTCAGAGAATGAATACTTGGGTATCTTTGTATTTATGAATAAACCAGCATGATGTGACTTTTGGAAGCATTGTTCTACACAAAGAGAACAAAAGAATCCAGTTACTTGAAAATGCAAAAGCTTTGGCTCATCGTGGATACTCCTTGGTGAAGTATCACACCACCTATATTTAAGATTTCCAGGTCAAACCCAGTGAAATTTGCATGGTTTTGTAGGCAAAAGCCAGAATGCTATTATTAATATCACCTAAATGATTTTAGATGTTCAGCTGAAGTGATAAGATGTGAAGAATTTTTGAGTGATTTATTCTTTTCCCCTCTTGCTCCAAGACTGCACTCTGTAGGAAATGACCCACCACTGCCCATAAATAAAGCAATAGTTTTAACTTCATAGACTCAAGTGAAAGCAGAGTGAGAGCACTATCGGATCATATTCCACAAAGGCTTGTGCTTTGATTAGATCTAGCTTCTAGGACCATTAAAAAAATATTGCTTTGGTATTTGAATGCATCATCTTTCCTTGTCCCCTGCCCACCACCCTCTTGTATACTTTTCCAATTTTTATCTTAGTTTTCCTGCCTTCTGGAGTCTATACATATAGAATTAAGACAGAAGCCTGAATTGCTGTCTGTCATATTTTATCAGATGAAGTGGTGCATTTTAGTGCATTTAATGTCATGAAATGCCTGGGGTTCACCCTTTTGCAGGTGCAGAATGGGGATTACACATCATGTTTTGATGATTTACTTGAAAAGTAGCTTGGCTTTGTATTTGAGTGAATGTCAACCTTTCTATCTCAGCTTGATGGTTCTTTACACTTGTGTGGCATGCAACCAAAGGAACTAAAAAATTGGAGAGATTTGAACTATATCTGTGAAAAGTAACTGAACCTAAAAAGAAGAACCTTCTGATTCTGTCTTAGAGGATTTCTTCCACCAGCTAAATTCAATTAAAAAAAAAAATAAAATTGAAGACTCTACAGTTCGTTTGAATTAAGCTCACTGTCTGATTAGAAGCTCTGACTAAGCAGTTTTAGGAACACAGTGTGTATTTAAGTGAGAAAGCTGTTTCTCTGGTTGATTAATCAAGGGAAATCTTCATGGTTCAACTACTCTGCACTTGTTTTGCTGTGATTTGCAAAGAGAGGAGATCATAGAAGGATTTTTTTTTTCCTCTAAAGAACATGACCACTACTTTGTATTGCAGTTTTATTTCATTTTTATTTGACCACCATTCATCACTGTTTACTCTGTAGCTTGCACCATGCCAAGAGCTGTAACTCAAACACCACGTTTCCTATTAAGTTTGCTTTGCTGCATTGATGAGGTCTGTCTTTCTTTTGGAGAAGTGCAACTGTATGGGATCTTTTCTATGTTATACAGCAACACTTTGCTTTGACTGTAAGGTGTGAGGGGCATTAAAGTTTTCAGAGTGAGATACAGAGAGAGATATAGGCTGCTAGTCTCCATTTTTCCACTCCCTCATTTTAATTTCATTACCTTCAGAATTTTTTCTCCACTGCTCTTAATATAACTGTATGATAACCTCAATCATTTCTCTTGATGTTCCCCAAAATACAAGTAAGGCCTCCCTACATTTGTTTCTCTTCCACAGACATTTTTTTTTATTCTCTTTGATTGCTGTTTCTTATTGCCAGCCATAACATATAAAGTGGGTAATCCCCTTAACACTACTTTATTTTACACAACTTCCCCGGTGATCTGAGTGGCCTGGTACTTGCCAGTCTTTCCAGGTTTAATGTTGCATCTTTCTTCTCAGGGTCTTGTCCCAGGCAGTTCTCAGGGTAAAACTGTTCTGTGGGCTAATCAGGGTGAGAAGGCCATTATGCATCCCGGGATTTGTGCTGTGTTGTTACTGGGGAATTTTGAATGAGACACGAGGTTGCAGTGAAGTAAAGGAAGGTCTGACATTGAATGCAGCTGGATCTCTTTGGGAAACTAGAGTTTATTCCTATCTATGATATGGAATGTTATTGTACTCTATCAAATAACTTCGACCCAACTTTTCTCACTTGTAAACAAGATTCTTCATTTCCCTGGCATTTTATGAGCAAAAGTGTTGTCATATTTTAGGAGTGGTGTTCTCCAATTCAGTATTCCCACTAAAACCATGAGCCGCTCCCCGCTCTCTGCAGCTGATGGAGGGAGGGAATTGGAGGCACAATAGGCCCGGATCGTGGGTTGAGATAAGAACAGTTTTCTGGAAACAGCAATGAGATAAGAAAAGGAACATGAATAGTAACACTAATAACAAGCAATTCACACGCCAAAATGTTCACCATGGAGCCCATGACTCGACTGCAGCCGCTCCAGCAGTAAGAGAGACCCTCCTCTGGAAAGACTCCCTTCCCCACACCCCTGGCAATGGTGTGCGGTGCCGTAGAACAACCTCCAAGTCCTAGCCGTGCTCCCTCGTTACTGCAAAAATTAACCCTGTCCTGCCTGGGACCAGGACAAGTGTTTATAAATCAGAACTAAAATTGAAGTCAATAAATCAATAAACATAAAAAGTGCTGTCCAATATTGGGAATGCTGAAAAATCAGTTTCTAACCACCTTTCAAACTTCACATGCAAAATCAATTGGTGCTTTTGACCTTAAACTCCCTGTGATGCAGAAACCCTCTTTGAAATGTATATAATAATGAATACATTCCCATCATTTTAGAGGGGTGAGAGGTTGGGGAAATAAATTGGTATTTGGGAAGCTGTCACATAGTAGAAATGTGTGAATTAGGTTTCTGTTTTTAGAACAGTGTTTCAAGAGTGTGCCACTAATAATAGCTGGAACTACACATAAAAAATGAAGAGAAATAAAAGATGGAGAAGCTTTTCAGAAATGATTTCCATCCAAGCTGTGCATTGCATTAGGAGTTAGGGGACTATTAGCTTTTCATGCTTATGATCTTATGTCTAAAGAGTACCATCAGCACGAAGACTAAATTTCAACTACTGACATGTGGTCTTCAAATAATCTGCAGTGTTAGCTGATAATACTTCTAACATTATTTTATGGGTATGTACATATGCTCATGCCTGTGCATGCATGTTGACAGATGCAGTAGCAAATCATACTCAGCTATTAGTTAATGCTTGTTTAGGACTCTAAGACACTGTTACATAGTTCAGGGATGTCTTGATGTTATCAAGTTTTGGCTTTTAGTGCATTTGGGTCTCTCGTCCTATTCATTTTTGGCTTTAATCACATACTTGGTAGTAGAGTTTCATCTGTAATCTAATTTACATCAACTCTGCAAAATTGTTGCCAAATGACCTCGCTAATATGGCAAATCACATATAAGAGAGGGTATTTAAATGAGATCTAAATGTTTAAATAGCTTAAAATCTTAGGATTAATAACATTCAAAATGTTGACTGTGCTACTTGAGACTTATAACCTTTCTCAAATGGATCCTTAGTTAATTATCTCTAAACCCAGCCTTTTAAAACATTATTCTGTGTCTAGAGATTGATATTTAACTTTTTTCAATTAATCATATTTAGTTTTAAGATTTGGAAAGGTAGTCCTCTAAGGTTCAGCTGACATTTAGACAATTATGTTGAGACTTAGCATTGATATATTTTGGTTGCTTAACCCTTCTTGTCAGCAGTTTTGTATTTTATGCAGACCTTGCTGGTGTGACACTGGCATTTATAGAAGAGTGCATTTATTTTAATAAAGCAATTCTTGTCCGTGTACTTATAGCAGTTATGACTATTATCCTAACACAAATCAGTAGGAAGCTGTAATCAATCTATAGGAAACAGTTTCACATTCATATATTCATATCCCTGGTGAAAACTGATGCTGATGTGTATTAAACTATAGGCCTTTTATTACAAAATCATTATATGTGCTTCCCAATTTAAAAAAGGTTAGAAAAACTCCAACACCACCAAAGAAACCCCCAACCCTAAAGTCGAAACCTTGTTTTTCAGTGGTTAAAACTACAAAAACTTTATAGCTTACTCCATGACACTGTCTGTTGAAGGTTACAGGAAAAAAATCTTCATGATATGGGTTAAGGAAACTGGGATTATTTAAGCTATAGCAAGGCTTCTGTCATTCTGTTGCTTATTACTTCTTCCAGGATTGAAGAGCTGTTATTTTGGCTCCATCCTAACTCACTGTTTCTTAAAGGAATATTTTTTAGGGTTTGGGGGAAGATAGTGTCAAATGATATGACCAAAAATATGGTACCTGGATTTTGGTCTCTCTAATCAAACCAGTATTTGATTGATTGTGAGGCTGCAGTGTTTTGTGCTGTCAATGCGTCACTGCCATTTAAGAGCAATTCATGCCCCTTCTCTATTTCTAGGCAGTAGAAGAAATATTTCATGGCTGTGTCATGCACTGGAACTAATCTAGCATAATATAAAGTAGAAATAGTAAAATGAAAGTTGTCAATAGATTGACGATGGACAGAGGGAGAATGAATTACTTGCTTGGTGTAAATGCTGATTTCAATTCATCAAGTCTGCTTTTTTTTTCTTTTTCTTTTTAGAGGTCAGAAATGGACTGAAAAACGCTTGTTTACATATAAAACTATCCTAAGATCCATTAAGATTTTAATGCCTCTGAAGTTTTGAAAATAATAAGCAGTAGATAACATGTTAATTATCTTTCTAAGATTACTCACTTTTCCAAACATTGTCCTCTGAATTTTTTAATGATGGCATCTGAAGGTCATTTATGAACAATTCGTATAACAATTCAGAGCTAATAAACAGCCTCATGTAGTATGAATTACCACCTGCTCCCTTTTTGCAAGAAAGCATCTTTCAATATCCATGTCACACTGCTGTTTACCACATTTCAGACTGATGTCTACTTTATTCAGAAGAACCTAAACAACAGGGTATGGGAATTGCTCTCTAGTTTGTGTTCTGCTCTCCGAAGCTTTTTCTTCAATGCTCCACATATCTAATCTGTTTTTTCACAAACATTTCTGTGAGTATCAGAACCAGGTATTGTCCTTGCCTAGGGAGGAGGACAGAGCAATTTTCAGTGGTAGTGTCCTGTTTTTGGCTGGGATAGAGTTAACTTTCTCCCTGGTAGCTGGTTCAGTGCTGAGTTTTGGATTCAGTATGAGAATAATGCTGAGAACACACTGATGTTTTGGTTGTTGCTGAGCAGTGTTTGCCCTAAGTCAAGGACTGTTCAGTGTCCCATACTCTGCCTGTGAGGAGGGGCAAAAGAAGCTGGGAGGGGACATGGACAGAACAGCTGACCTGAACAGGCCAAAGGGATATTCCATACCTGGAAACATCATGTCCAGTACACAACTTGGGTGGAATTGGCTGGAAGGATTGCTGCCCAGGGATGTAGCATCAGTCAGTGGATGGTGAAGAGGTTGTATTGAGCATCACTTCTCTCTCGAGTGTTATCTCTCATTCCCTTTCATTACTGTTATTATTTTATATCCTGTCTTGTTTCAGTTTTTAAACAGTTCTTACCTCAATGTAAAAGGTTTGTTTTTTTTTCCTTCTATTCTCCTCCAAACTGGTGGGGTGAGGGGGCTGTGTGAGCAAGTGGCCACGTGGGGCTTAGTTGATGGCTGGGGTTAAACCGTGACGGGAAGGAAGGGCCAAATGCAATCGTGTCCTCCTTCTAGAGAATTTGTGTGACTGCACAGACTGATATAATGCTCAGTAGGCTCAGGGGGAAACCATAAAATGCATCAAACAGAACGCAGTATGTGCATAAAGAGTGGCTGCAGAGGGACAGGTTGGGTTTGTTGCTGTTGCTGCCACCACTGCTGGTGGGAAGCCCAGGCTGGGCTGAGCAGAACATGCTCAGCTCGCTGGTAGCGTTGTCTTCCACTCAGCATAGCATCTTTCACTCCAAAGAGAAGAATATTCTTTTTTACTGCCATTTCTTCTCCCTCCCTGTGCCCAGCATAGCAGCCAGACTGAGCTGTGCCTGTCCTCTCCCCCTCCACCCCTTCTCCAGGCTGGCAGCACTCGGGAGAGAGGACGAGGTGGGAAGGTGGATTGGTGTGTGACAGGAGGCTGCTCCACGGATGGGACTGCTGCCCACATGGAGAGAACACGTGTGTGTGCGCAGGCTGCAGCCTCCCACAAGGACAGGAGGAGGGATGCTGAAATCTGTAGTCAGCTCCTACAGGCACTGCTCCCGGGCTGCCTATTTTAGGGGAAATATTTAGAATAACAAAAATAGTCTTGTCCTAAATTAATGTCATAAAGGACTGATGCTTCTGTGACTCGAAGTCTGATGTTAGGTGGGTTTCAGAGTTCTGAGAGCACACCAGGTTGCATTCAGGGGCACCAGAGAAGAACCTGGCCTTTTGTTTATGTTGCTCACACAATTCAGTAGTTGGTATGTACTGTGCTATATATATCGTGTTGATATATACTTTTGAAAATAGTAAATTCCTGAATTTATGCAACAGCTAGGCAAACAATAAAGGATGTAGAGAGCTGAAATATAGAATAGGTGCCAGGATTACTCATCCTCCTCCCACTCTCTGTTGGTTATACTTTCCCTTAAAAGTAGAAGCCAACGGTAAATTTTAATGACTTTTTCCTTCCAAGTTTCTATTTTTAGATTTATAGGTAGAAGAGTCTAGCAAATATTTTTAAGTTTTAATGCTCACAGAAAGTTTCAGGTGAACAGTCCTTGAGAATAAAACCTCTAGCCCTGGCAGGACACAGCAAAGGCAGAATGTGTATAAGCTTCAGGCCTCTGTGATGTGCTTCAGATCTGGAAGTGTTCCCGTCGCGTGACCTTTCAGCCGAGACTACTTGTAAAAGTATCAATTAAGGTTAACAGTTTTATGGTGTGGGTTCTCGCACTTCGAGAACTATGCTAAGACCATTTATTAACCTTATCTGATGTTCAGAATAGTCAAATGAACTGGCTTTTGTTGCTTTTAGTGCTCACTAATCCCCTCAGTCACTCAGTCCTTCAGCATCAAAAATCACCTTTTTCCTACAGACTAAGAACTAATTCTAGTGACATATTAGTGCATTTTTTATTCACCACATTCAAATAAAATGTACAATATTGATAAATGGTCATGTTTGTGAGATTCTACACTTCCAAATTTCCGAGTCAGATTGTTTGATTCTCCCTTTCTGAACCACTCTGAAGCACAGAAGGTCTATACTTTGTTTGTACATGGTAAAATGCAAAGCAGGTTGGCTGCAGCTACTCAAACAATTCCATCTGAGCTTGTTTTCAACCAGTGATTGCTATTTTATTGGACATTTAGTGAGAAAAAAAAATCTTCGTCTTTCACCTGAGTTGAGGGAATATTTTGTGGGAATAAAAGGTTTCTATCAAAATCTGATTTTACTTTTTTTAAAGTTTTATTTTGAATTCTTTATATGAGTTTTCAGGTGACCTTTACTGAGAATGATTGTTGCTTTTATTTTCATTTCCTTCAACCTTTTGTGCTATGCAAACCAAATTTTATAGGTAGTGACCCACCTGTCCAGTCAGCATTAGAAACTCCTTGTGGGAAATGCTGCACAATCATATGAAGAAAACCTATTACTGCTAGCAAGGACTGGTATTCAAAGATAAAACAAGTCTACAAGTGTGACGAACTGTGAGAGGGGAAAGCATGGATAGCCATGGTGAAAACATAGTATTACAAGCTCAGATTAATAGCTTTGAATCATTTAAATGTATAGGGTTTGTTCATGTGCCTGACCTTGTTGTGATTAATGCTCAGGACTAGAACTACAAATAATATTCCCCTCTGCTCCACAGGAGGCTTCTTCAGCTTCAGTTTTGGAGGGCATGTTCTAACCACTGCATAATTTCTAAGGGGGTGTTGCTCAATCCAGTGACTTAGTCACACTTGTGGCATTGAGGTCCATCTGCTATTCAGGGAGCATAGGAAGCGAGGCAGGGGACCAGATGTCATGCATTAAAGACCTTGTCTCACTGTGGATGACAACTCTGGAATGCAGCCCTTGGCACACTTCTTGCATCACGAAAAGGGTAAGAGAACAGTGTGATGTTCTTATAGCTCACATTGCATCCTGACTTTTGGGAGGACAAACCACTGCTGAGCAGGTCAAGGTGTTCACAGCTTTCCCTTTTTTTTTTTTTTTTGTCAAGTGGTTTGTTTCAAAATGATAAGGGTGCAACCGTGAAAGTTATCAATTATGCTTATTGTTTAACAAGTACCTGAATCAGTTTCTGAGTCCTAAGAGATAATGTATACCTTTAAAAGTGCATCATTTGAATACAGATAAGAACTGCTCCGAGATATGCTAGAAATAAAACTAATTTGCTTGAATTTATACTTTCCTCTAGAATTTAGGTTCTGGGTGCCATATAATTTGTGGTAATTAACCTTACAACCGTAATACACTGAGTTAACTGAGTTAACCTCTCTTCACAATGCCCAAGGTTTTTGCACAATCTATGCTGAACTTTTGACGTGCTCAAATAAATATATGAAAAAACCCAGCACCTCCAAAGGAAAACAATCATCCCTTATCCTCGATCAACAGCTCACAAGAACAGATGTCTTTCTAGTTAATTTTTTCATACTGTTCTGCCATAGACAGAAACAGTGGCTCTGCTCTGTTTAGAATTTTATTTTTTGAAGAGGTGACACCCGCGGGGGGGATGGGCATGAGTGGATGCGTGGGGCACGGGGTTTCTCTGTCCCTGTTCCCTGGTCATGTGTACCCCAAATCCTGTCCCCCATTGGTCAGTTTGAATGTAGCCCGCGGGAATCCTGTACTTAAGGGAGTGTTCACGGGACCCCGGGGGGGGTTGTTCCAGACCTGTTCTGGGGGCAGGTCGCTGTCGGAGTCCCTGCCGGGCTCCGGCCATGTGCGGCCAGGGGGAATAAAATCTGAAAACATCTATCAAATATCGTCTCCTTGATTCTTCCACGGGCCAAGGCTGTCTCCCAGGGAAAGGTTGCAGCCACCCCACTGCAACAATTTTTCCCTTGAGTCTGAGTTACCCCATTAGAAAGATGAATATCCGTTTTCTATATCCTGTGAGCCAAAAACGTGCTATGCACCTTTATGCCCTATCCATAAGAATTTCCCAAAGGCAAGTGAGATGGTGGGACAAATTAGAGAAGAGAATGGACAGCAGTTTTCTTATCTAAGTTACAGCCTGTTGGATGTTTCACAGCCAGAAGCTTGGCACTACTACGATGTATTGCAAACAGCTGGATTTTATTATTTTTTTTTTTTTAATTTTGGAAACTACCCTTGTAAATAATGGTCCTTCCTAAACTCATTTTGTTTAATTATTAAGGGTCAGGTTCATTATTCATTTATCCTGATTGCTACAGCAAAAAGATGAGGCAACTATCCAAAGCTTCAGGTAGCAATATAGTATTTTTTAAATACTGTAAATGTAAGGAAATACTGTTTGGTCATGGTAGACAAAACTATTAAAGACAACTCCTCCAATTTATCTCAAGTTCTTTGTGCTCTTCCAAGTACTGTCCAAAGCATATTTTAAGTTACAATTTCCCTATAAAGAGTTAAAAAACCCCCAAAATCTACATCCAAAAATCCAGCAGACATATATGATTAATTTTATAGTGCTTTTTCAAATTAGGTCTTCTAGCTATCCAAGCATTTTAGTGTAAGAGCTGAGGCTTTAATAAAAGAATATAATTTATCTGACTTGTACTTTCCAATTTTCAAACTAAGAACTCTATGCCAAAGTACAACTAACTGTGCCTGTCCTTTGGTAACTGCCCATATATTGTTTTTACCATCACAGATATAAAGTTTTTTTAAAAACTGGCATCCCTTCTCCATTCTATGAATATGTTTGGTCAAATAATTATTCTATTTACTTTAGGAATGAGGGAAGGAGTAGAGAAAAGAGGTTCAAGTTGCCAACCTTTTAGCCACTTTTTCTGCCACTGTCTTATATATATTTCACATATTTTTAATACCTTTTTTTTTTTTGTTTAATACTGCTGACATTTACTCAGTTTTTTACTGTTTTATGCCAGCATGGTACTTTCTTAAAATGATAGCAGGTTGATAAGAGACTCTGATCATTTTTGCTTGTTTATAAATAGCTATTTCCTCTTCTTTTAGAATTGCAAATACTTTATTTGGATTCCATGCTTTTGGGAAAGTTTCAAATTAGAAATAAATGGCAAAAATTCCCTCTGTATAATTACCCAACCTTATTATAATTGCAAAACACAAAATAAGTGCAAGTTATTTAAAACCCTTGCTAGTTATAGAATATAAAATGTGAAGTTAGTCTGAAATTAAATGGAAAGCTATGTAAGATCTAGTAAAATGCTGTTCTGTATATTTTATGTGATATGCATTTCTATTAGGAAAACCAGCCTGCCCTTTACTCCTCTAGTGCTTATAGGACATGTGATTCCACTCTATGGTGGTATCTCTCCCTCCGCTTTGCTTGCTCTCACAGCAATAATATCATAGAGCATTGGCATTAGAAAAAAAACTCCTTATTAAAAAAAAAAAAAAAAAAAAAGAAAAATACTAAAGTTCTACAAGCCTGAACTCTGTTGAAATTGGTGGAAATACCAAGGGATAAATTTAGCTTGGGTAATATGTATAAGAAATATTTAATTGTCAGGAAACCAAGAGAAAATGTCTTTATCGCTGATATTTTTTCCCAACGTGTTTTACAAATGAACTCAGAGTACCTTTTGCAACCATTATTGCAAAATACCAGATTTATAGCTATTATGGATGAGTCAACAATGGAAATAAATTGGTAATGGGTTATGCTTCAATTCTGTTTTGTCACAATCTTTTAACCTTACTCAAAAAAAACTTACACAAAGAATTGCTGTTCTTCATTTTAACATTATTCAATTAAAAAAAAAATGTGGTGAAATGCTGAGAGTGAGATAGTCATATTTGGGTGATCACATGTAACTGATTTGCATTTTGTAGTGACATGGTTATACTACTTCAGTGCTACTCTAAGAATTTTTTCTGTGTGATTACGGAAATAAAAAACACCCCAGTCATTTATTCTTTGAACATTTCCATTGCTGTCTTAGGTTACAATGTAAGATGTAACCGAACGTATGTATTCTATCACGGTCTGATAAAACCAGGTGGGGCAGGGTTCTTTGTCTCCTCCATGACACATCCCTATAACTTTCTCTGGAGAGATGTCTTCTGTTAACGGGCCACCAAGCCTCACTGCCTGACCCATAGAACTGCATCATCACATTGTGAAATGCTCCGCCCAGCGGGAGGAACCAAGCATTCCTACCTGGATGTATTCTGAGGTTTGGAACACCGCAGACAGCCCTCACCTACTGAATTCCCAGAGGAAAAGAGCTACATAACCACCACTGGATCTTTTGAGGCACACCAGACCCTTCCACAGGATCACTGCTTCAACAGAACGACATCTATCCCTTCAACAGGACTGCAGCCACCATTTAATCGGACTGCTACCATCACCCTGACCGACAGAGTGTCAGGTTGTATCCTGACTCTGCCGGTGTTTCTGTACTACTGCTTTTATTTTAATTTTCCTTTTAAATGGTAGTTCTGACTTGGAGTCTCTCACTGGTTTGCTTTCAAACTAGTACAATTGCTATTAACAGTAATGAATCATTTAGTTTCTTTAGATGTCACTAAGAATCTGTATTTG
>VYZQ01013152.1:101852-116463 GCA_013400655.1 Mystacornis crossleyi | reverse complement strand
GCACCAAGATGAAGGGATTAGGCCCTCCACGACACTGGAAGGCTTGGCAAAGCTGAAACCTGCCTTCAAAGAGGACGGAAGCACCACAGCAGGTCAGCTCAGCTGTTACGTTTGTGTTGTTCCTCTGGTTTACCTGCCTTGACTGGAACAAAAAGGATGTTAATAGGTCTCTTCCAACAGGGAATGCCAGCCAGGTCAGCGATGGAGCAGCTGCTGTTCTGCTGGCAAAACGCTCCAAGGCAGCACAGCTGGGGCTGCCGGTGCTGGGGGTGCTGAGGTCCTTTGCTGTGGTGGGGGTCCCGCCTGACGTGATGGGCATCGGGCCGGCCTACGCCATCCCTGTTGCTGTGGAAAAGGCAGGTGAGAAGCACCTGTCATTTGGGCAGTGCTTGGCACAAACAAGTCAGACTCCCTGCATGGAGATGTAAGGTTATCTTACTCGAGCATGTGCAGCTGTTGGAACAGTGAATTTAAATCTGAAACCTTAAAAGAGGTCCTGCCTCGGGTTGTTACAATGCTCTTCCCTTGCACTGATGTGTACATTGTCATTCACTCACCTTTGAGAACCTCAGGAGTAAATCCCTGCACAGGCTCAACAAGAGTTGGTATGTGGCTAGTGACTGAGTGTTCACTTAGTGCTGTTTTCTCTTCTTTATTATGACCAATATGTTGGGGGGGTTTTAGGTTTGTTTTTTGATGTTTTTTCTCTTTGTCGTCTTACTTAGGGTTCTTACCACACTCACTGGGTTAAACAGCTTTTATAGCTGATGAACTGATTTGGCCTGGCCTGGCTACAGTCACATGCCCCCCTGCAGCTTTATCTTTCACTCTCTGAACACCCTTCAATCCTTAATCCTCTGCAGAGAAATCACACTTAATCTAAGGAAGTTTGGCAGACTCAGTGACACAGTGCATGAGCTGTGACGTTTTGCAGTCTTTAGACACTGCTGTACGTAAACTTGTTCAAGAGTAGATACCCCACGTGGACCTGAGGTTCCTCTTTTTTCGATGGAGTAGAACTGGAATTCCTAGAGGGAGCCTGTCAGGCAATTACTCTCTTTGATATAGTCATGAGGCAAAAATATCTTCTTTTAACACCTGACTTTTCTGGCCCACAGGTCTGACTCTGAATGACATTGATATATATGAAATTAATGAAGCCTTTGCCAGCCAGGTGAGTGAGCATCGTGTTTGTGTTGCTGCACTGCTTGGCAACTGAGTGTGTTTCAGCTTGGTCTCCAGGGTAAGATTTTTAACTTGTTCCACATATTACGTCTTCAGCCAAATGTTAATAACGTGTGCAGACTATTTTCCTTTTGCTTCAAATAAAAATGAGCAGGGCATTACTTGTGCAGCTTAATATTAGGGAAAAAAGTCCACTAACTAAGAATTGGCTCTTGTACTCTCATACCAGCTTGCAACATCTGTTTCACCAGGGCTGTGATTTACTGTCAGGTTGTCTGTCTGAATGTGTGTGGGCTCAGTTTGAGATGAAGTGGACAGTTTAGTTCACGTCTTTGTGCCTTGGATCAGTTCCAGTCCTTTCCACTGAGAAGGATGGTCTGGTTGGAGTCAGGCCTCTGAACTGGACGAGGAGAGCTGAGAACTAAGGAAGATGAGCATCTCCATGAAACCATTCCCTGTGTCTTTCTAGGCTGTGTACTGTGTTGAAAAGCTGGGCATTCCCATGGAGAAGGTGAACCCCCTGGGAGGAGCCATAGCACTGGGACACCCCCTGGGCTGCACTGGTGCTCGGCAGGTCGTCACTTTGCTCCATGAACTGAAACGCAGAGGGAAGAGGTGAGTGCTGAGCATCAGTGTTGGCCTCACAGCTGCTGGGTGTGCAGCTGCCATGGGCTCAGGGGTAACCAGTTTGGGTGAAGCTTTCTCCATCCCATGGATGGTGTAACTGTCCCTTTGGGTTAAGCTTTTTCCATCCCTTGGCCGGCTTTGAACCTGAATTCCCCATGGCTTTCCTAGTGAAACAGGAGAGCAGTAGGCAGCTCAAATTTCTCATATTCTTTACTTTTTCTCCTGGATGATGTAAAGCTGAGCTGTCTTTTTTCTTAAGTCCACATGTTCTTTATTTCAGAGCATACGGAGTCGTGTCCATGTGCATTGGGACTGGCATGGGCGCCGCGGCCGTGTTCGAGTACCCGGGGAAGTGAGCTCCAGTGCTGACAGAACACCACCACAGCTCACTCTCTGCCTGCCCTAGTCATAGCAAGTAATTTGCACTGAAATCAAGTGGGTTCTGCGATTTGTTACTAGATGACAAATTTTCAGGCAGAAATTAAGTAGAATTAATGGGATAGCTCAGCTAAGAAGGTGAGGAAATGCAAAACTGGCACCTGGCTCCCTGACATAAGAAATTAGCTCAGCTGAAATTCAATTACAGGCCCTGGTATGGTGATTATGGATGAATATTTTAAATTTAATTAATTTAATTTTTAATTAAATTAATTTAATTTAATTTTATTCTGTGAATGTTACCAGAGAGAAGTAGTTCATGGGACAGTGTTGTTGTGTGACAAATTGGCAAAAACGGTCATTCACAATGAAAACATTAGTCCACATGAAAAGACTTTCCCAGCATTTTCTTAAAAGGTTTTACCATTTTGCAAGAAGTTTAAAAGAGCTTGTTTTGAAGCAAAGACTTTACATCTTTTCTTCACAACTGTGTCTGTCCTATTTCCTATCCTATCTATCTAGTCCAGTCAGAAGTTGTGTGTGTCTTAAACTGTCCCTACACTGGAGGATGGGCTGGAGCTCGCTGCTCTTGGAGCTGCTCTGAAGCCTCCAGTAGGGGAAAGTGGAAGAACTGGAATGTAATTTCCACAGGAAATGCCTGAACAGAAAGGTTCTGTTGAACGGCTAGATGCCAGGAATTTGGATGTGGCCATTCCATCTTTTACAATACATGTCTGATTATCAGTTTGTGACTCCAAGAACAATCTTGTGCTTAATCATATTTACTTCCCTAACATAAAGCAAATTGCAGCATTACATTTACTGCAAGCATTACACGGACATCAGCGACAGCTCAGTCCTTCAGTGCTAATACAAACGTGTTCCATCTTGTGTCTTTTGTCATCCCTTTTTTCTTCTGTTGTCTGAACAGGAAGATCACTGAAACTCAGCTTGAAAAAGAAATGTACTCATCGCTGGTTTAAATTAGTAACAAACTGAAGTTCTTTGTCCTGACTCTTGTTTTTGCATTTAATAATATAATTGGGTTCTTGCAATACATTTGTTTCCTTTTTATGATGATTGTTAGTTGAAGGTCGTGATGAGTTGGAGCTCTTCAGTATTTTCACAATCCCATGCTGTAGCGTGTCTCACCCAGCAATCACACAGGCCGTATGTTAGAGCCAAAAAATGGAATTATTTAGAGGGGGCAAAGGGCATTAACAAAAGCCTTTTATTTAATGGGAGTGGAAAACTTAACAGACTCAGAAGTGGGAATTGCAGCGACCTTTAGCTAAAATAATACTAAAATAATTTAAAGAGAAGTGTGAGTAAATGGGAACCATGTGGGGGTAAAGAATGAAAAGGAAGGAGGGTTCCTCCCTTTGGTGCTGAAGCGGATGTTCTCAAGGCCCAAGCACGATGAAACACAGAGGATGGTAATTTTCCAAAGAGACCAGGGAAAGTTGGCTCTTCCCCGTTTCATGTAAGGCACTGAGAAAACAGCCTGGGGAGTGCTGGCCTATTCACTGGTTCTTGCTTTTATTATGTGTCCATGTCCATTTTAATGTCAAACAAATAAATGAGACAAAACCAAAGCTACTTCAAGGTACGAACAGTCTCAAGCTGTAATTCTCAAGGCATACTGGGCTCTGCAAAGGGTTTCAGCCTGACTTACACAGCTGCTTTGCAATTTAAAACCTTGTTCTGTGACTAAAGCTGAGCTTACCACAGTAATAAAAGTAACAGTACGAGATTGTGATTACAACTGGTTAAGGTACCATGAGAATTTCTTTCCTCGTAACCTAAATTTTCATTCAGCTAAAATTCCAGTCCCTACTAAAACAGCAGTAGATGAAAATACAGGCTCAGCCGATGGCACATTTGCATCCAGCCTGTTACCTTGAACTTTGTCCCACATTGTCTTGCTTAATGCACCTTCCCACGGCACCTTCCTCGCCCTCTGAGGTGCAGCTTGCAAGGCTTCTCTTCCAGCATTCCAGAAATCGTCACAATAGCTTCATAGTCAACATTGCTCCTACAATGCACAGCAAAAAGACAGCTCAGTTACAGCTATGTGCAGTCCTGTGTTTAGAGATGATTTTGTGGAGAAAAAGGGGAGAATGGTGTCCCAAGAGTGCTCCAAGTCACAAGCACAGGTCCCTAATGTAATGTCCCTAATGTCCAAGCCCAGGTGATGCTCTCACTTCACAGGGCTGTCCCCCACAGGTACAGTACATGGTGTTGGAAAAGAATGGTCAGGTCTGTGGCTGAAGACATTGGATTCATTTTTGAAGGAACGAGAATATCATCCTACTTGTGAAATTCTGTTTTAGGTAAATAAATGAAATGAAGCTCCGCTGGGAGTATCACCTGCACTGCCTTGATGTGAAAACTCCTCCCTGTGACAAAGTTGGAGGGGAAAAGTTTCTGGCACTCCCCTAAGACAAGGGGCAGTCAGTGGAGTCCAGATTGTAAATTAACATAGAAAGATTACAACCACCGTAGTTTTGCACTAAGTTGAAGAGCATAATTTGCCCCAAGGCTAATGCCACTCAGTGCTCCTGAGACTCTTCTGTGAAGGACTTCTCTGTGTCCAAGTGCTGGCTGTTGTTAAGGGCCTGAGGCAAATGCCTGTTGTGCCAGACAGCTTTTGGTTTTTCCTTCTCATAAAACAATTCTTCTGCAGGAAGACCACTGGTTTGGGGAAGTTAATTATAAAAATCACCTCACACCTTGCATATAATCATTTCCTAATGCCACACTAGTCCCATGCTCTGCTGAGCTGGGAATTCTTCTATGAAGCCCCACAGATGAGCTGGCTGCTATACAGCAACATCTTTGCTTTCTGGTACTTCCAGGCACTTTCAGCTATGCTGATTAGCGTATTTGTCAGACAAAAAGAAGTGCTTCAGGCATATTCAGCAGAATTCCAGAAAAATGTAGGCAGTCAGGAACTCGGGGAGGCTTCTGGTCCAGCACATTGCTCTGAGCAAGGACAGCTTAGAGCAGCTGCTCAAGGCTCCATCCCACTGAGATAGTAGTAGCTCCAGTGAGGGAAATCACTGGATTGTGTTCCAAGGAGCTGGAAGTTATGACAATAACTCAAGTCACCTACAGTTTCCTTCTTGAAATTTCCCTGTCAGCAATTTTCAGAGCTCACTGAAATAACTAGGATAGACTTGACTTATTTTAACTTCTTGCCACCACATGATAACCTCCAAAAATACTTTGTAATGGAAATTTTTTTTTTTACAGGAGTTGCATCTCCCTAATCCGAACAAAGAAATTAAAGTCTTTGGGTCATGATAGACTCATGGAATGTTTTGGGTTGGAAGGGACAGCAAAGCTTATCTTGTAGGGCCCTGCCCTCAGCAGGGACACCTTCCACTATCACAGGTTGCTCAAAGCTTCATCCAGCCTGGCCTTAAACAATTTCAGAGATGGGGCAGCCACAGCCTCTCTGGGCAACCTGTGCCAGGGCCTCACCCCCCTCACAGTGCAGAAGTTCTTCCTAATCTAAACCAGCCCTCTGTCAGTGTGAAGCCATTCCCCCTTGTCCCATCACTCCAGGCCTTTGTCCAAAGTCCCTCTCCAGCTCTCTTGGAGCCCTTTTAGGCACTGGAAGGTGCTCTAAGGTCTCCCCAGAGCCTTCTAGTCTCCAGGCTGAACAACCCCAACCCTCTGTCAACAGCAAAATTTCAGTCCTGTTAACTGTACCTTGCAGCAAAGCTGATCTGCAAAATCTCTCTGGTCGGTGCCTCCCCTTCACGTGCCTCCAAAATGCCTTTAGTTGGGAAGATGGAAAATACTTCAAGGGCCTTAGGCCTTTTCTGTTCATCTGCAGTGGAAGGGGCAAATTTCAAACAAAGCCATACAAGACCCGTTGTGTAAGTGTGCAGCGGGTAGCACTCACGGCAATGCAACGCATTTATTAGTTTGCTGAGCAACTAATAAATCCTGTCTCACACTGTCAGAGGGTTTCTGTGCGTGTGCCCAGACTGTTTTCATCGTCTCATCAAGGGCAGTGATCAGTGGTCTCCACATTGAATTAATAAGGCCCTGATCATCTTTCCTCTGGAGCCCATCTGTTAACAGCATTAGGCTCATGCTCAAACTGTACCCATGAGGAGCTGCTGCTTCTTGCTGCTCTTTAGGAGTGATTTATAAATGAGCAGTGCACATCCAAGAATTGTGAGGGCTGAGACTCAATCTTTTGGTTAGATGTGGAGGAACTGCTGAAATCAGTAGTGGTATAAAAATGTGAAAAAAGGGAGGGGAAAGAGAGGAGGGGAAAAGCCCACATAAACGAGAACAAAAGCAGGCCATAGGTTTGCATCACATACTGCCTCTATTGAGTGAGTGCATGCAATCTTAATAAAAACACTGAACAGTGAAACACTGCAACAAGGAAAGCAATTGCAAAACCAGAATACCCAGCAAAGCAGTCCAGTAGCTTCTGCAGCCACTCCTGTTATACAGGAAGACATGTTCTGTCTTGGTCTGTGCAACAAAGCAGGTCTGGAAATCTACCCTGTCACAGGACAGCTCCAGGACTGGAACAGTGAGGTAGGCAGTCACTGGGACCAGCTGCAAAACAGGGGAAAGGGAAAAGAGAATAAAACCCACCTCATTTTTATAGAGCTTTCATAATTTCTGCTCCAGCTGGATCATTCTTAACCCCAACCACTGAATCAAGAATCATTGTTTTGTGTTCTTTCATAACAGAGTCAATTCCCATTCTACAGCCTTGAGTGAATTAAGTTGTTGCTTGTGTGTTACTGTTTTGGGACAGGTTTTCAAACCAGACACTGTGGTCTTAATGAAGTAACATGGAGTAAACGTTCTCATTTGTTTTTAGGGTTTTCAGTGGAGCTGCAGACATTACAGCATCTCATGGTCCCTCAGGACTGTATATGGCCCAATGTGAGTCATTCAGTTTGTGCAGATTGCCCAAGATTATGATTCAGTTGACTGTATCTTAGATAGGGTGCTCAGTTTTACACAGGTCACTCCTCAGAAATAGCTGGTATGAAAAGAAAATAGAAGTGCCTGCAGTGTACTGGGGCTTGCTGAAGGCTGGGCAGGGGGATATAGATTTCTGACAGGAAAAGATTGGTCTTTAAATGCATGTGGGCTTTGACCACACCACAGGAGCCCAACAGATTCAGGAGCCTTTCCAGAAGCCCGTGGGTGCTGCAGGAGGCAGTGCCTGGTGACTCAGGCATGGCTTGTTCACTGAGACAGCCCTGACCTCTGTCTCAGAGTCATCCTGTGACTGGGCGTGCGGCCCTTTGAGTGTCACCAGGGCTGCTGTGCCATGCACAGAGCTGGGGTACCAGCACCAGGGTGTGACCCCGACCTGCACTGCCCACCTGGCAGTCACCTGCAGGCTCAGCAGAGAGAACCCCACAGCCGTTCACTTTTCCTGGATGAGCCCATTTAGTCCAGAGGTGCCTGTAATTCAAGGCTGAGTAAATCCTCATCAGAGTCAGAGAGGCTGCTGAAACAGCCCTTTCCCAGGGCCCAGAGATGCTGCTCTGACCTTACCTGGGTTGTGTAGTTACTGTGCTCAATGACCAGATTTTGACTGAACTTCAGCTTTCTCTCTCCGTTCTCCAGCTGGAGCACTTGGAGTCCAGGAAGCAGCTGGGTCTCTGGCAAATGTTGATCCCTAAGTAACTCCGGAGTTGTGCGGAATGACACTTTCACCTGTGGGAAGAGGAACTGCAGTGACTGTCGCACAAGACGACGCTGTGTGCAGGAAATCCAAAGTACACATTGCACAAAGGCCCAGGCACACATTTTCCCACTGGAACCCAAAGGTGTCATGCCAGCAGCCAAATTCCCACTGGAACAAATCATTATAATTAAAGCAGAATGCAGAGCTATTTCATATGAATCCAGTACCCGGAGACAGAGTGTAAAGGTGAACAGCCGATCTCAGAGCCACAGGGGAAAAAGAGTCTCTAGCAAGCTAAAGGTTTCAGACTCCTGAGGGTACAAACACCATATTCCCAAAGCTGTCTTAGACATGTAAATCCTCTTTCTTCCCACACATGCAGAATTGAGGGGTGTGTGTCTCCATGTCAAAATGAACACAGCAAAATGAGAAGCACACTTCAAAAAGGCAACAGTTACTCATTCTTCGCAGGTTACCTCATTCTCTACTCTGGGACTTTGTTTCCTTTAATGTAATTTATACACCCAAAAGTAATCAAATTTTCCTCTTCTTGCACTGCCTGCATCTAATTAAAGGAAATGAGGGACTGCAGTCCTTGGAAATCTTTTCATTTGTCCAACATATATATGGCTATTGATTTAGGTGAGCTCCAAAGCCCACAGGGTTTTCTGCAGGAGTTTGCAACAGGTCAGAGTTGATGGGAAAAGCACATCAGGAACAGAAAAAGATTATTTGTAGAGAAAATAATCTGCACCTGCAATATAGCAGGCAAAATGACAGTAATTAGTATTTGCTAATACACCACTATTTCCCCTGGAACTGGGAGATTTCTACGCTGGTTGTGTTTTTCTGTGGTTAATCTGGGCCACGCTAACACACCAATTACTAAACTCTCTCTATTCTGGCACAGGATTATTATTTTTGAGCCTACCAGCATGTTTTGCTGTGGATAAAGTACATGTTGCGGTTGCTGTTCCCTTTCCTCCTTCTTGCTGTAGGATGTTCTGGTGCTCTTTTTGGGATCTGTGCTGGAGAGGCTGAAGGGCGTAGAGGGCGCAGACAGAAAGAGCCTGAAGTACAGAGGAATCTTGGTACAATTCGTGAGTTTCAAACTCTGAGTAATTACTGAATCTGTCAAAACCTGGGGGAGAAATGAATCAGAACTGGTCAGTTTTAACTCCCTGGAGAGGTTTGTGTTGCTCTGTCTGGTCATGGAGCACCAGCAGGGATCTGAAGGATTTTATCCCAAAGCAACCCAGTATTTTCTACCTGTGTTATTCAACATTCCTTTAGTGAAAAACCAAAATAAAAGTAACATCATAAAGTCTAAGTTTTCGAATTTCAAGGGTCACAGAAATTGAAGTGACTCATTTTGCTTATTGGACCTTTATGTCCTGAAAATCAGAACTTATTTTTCTACTTACAAACTCCCCTACAATGAAAGAGAAAGTTGAATAAAACAGGCACTGTCTGAGCTCATATTTTCTTATTCTGGCTAATAAGTACTTGTAGTGTTTTTCTTGTTCCCTATGTTGTTATGTGCAATATAGGAAATGAGGCTACTGGTGATAAAGATGCATTTTCACGGCCATGTGCACACAGCTCTGAATTTTCACAGCAGTACAAAGCAGCCAAACACATCAGTGTGGGAAATACTTACTCCATGAAAAGGCCTAGCAGGTAGGAGATCACTCGCCACTGAATAAAACACCATTCCTCTGTCGTGATCCGTCTCCACTTCTAACCTGAGAGTTAAGAACCAGGGCTGGTCACAGCCCTGTCTCCAGGCTGACCCATGCCATGGGTGCCAGCTGTGAGCACGATGGTACTTACAGGGGATGCCTCAGGACAGCTTCCACCTGCACTCGTAACGGTGGAACTTCATAGCCATGACTGCGACGCACCTTGTTAGGCACCATCCTTGCAAGCTGACAACAACATGGGAACAGAAATCATGGATGAAATGGTAGCACTATACGTGGGATGCTGCTTTGAGCCCAAGAGGCTGGGAGCCAAAACAGGATTCTGCTTGGCAATGTAGTGCCTGTTTGTAAGACATGATGGAACAGCAGAGGCCATGCAGTAGCTGAACTCTGAACGGCTGTGGGTGATACAGATGCAGGGCAGGTTTAGATCAGATGCTGGGAAGAAATTTGTCACTCAGGGTGGTGAGGCCCTGACAGGTTTCCCAGAGAAGCTGTGGATGCCCCATCTCTGGAAGCATTCAAGGCCAGGCTGGAAGGAGTGTGGAGCAATCTTTTCTGGTTAAAGATGTCGCTGCCCGTGGCAGGGTTTGGAACTAGATGGTCCTTTCCAACCCAAACCATTCCAGGACTCTATTGTTCTACATTTCTTTCTTCAGGAATAAGGATTATTAGGGTTGTTTTTATTGAATATTCTATTATCATTCATTCAGTTTACCTGGCACCTTTACAACGATTCACATCAGAGAAATGCTGAGCCATTCATAAAACACTATTCAAGCCTCACATCAGCAGTTGTTGAAGAGGAAGTTTCCCAGAGGAGAGATATGCTGTCCAAATTCACACAGGAAGGTGGATGCAGAGCCAGGAACAGGACTCAGCAGTCCTGAGTCTCATTCCCATTGTTAACGATTGTTATCAATCAAACCTGATGTTGTGATAGCATTTCAAACCCTGGGCTTTTGTCTGGGGTCTGCTGCCCCAGACAATGAAAGAAGATGGTGACATTCCCGCCCCAGAATGCTTCCAAGCTCAAAGACAAATGCAACAGATGAACACGGCCGGTTAAGGAAGGATGTACAGGATGGCAGGAACAGGACTGTTTACACAGACCGGCCAGGTAACAGCAGTCTGTACATAAATTACAGGAAGGGAAACGATTATTCCCCAGTTACCTTTAGCCTTGCTGTGACAGTCGGTTTACCTTGTTGTCCAGGCTCATGAAGCCCAGCACCACCCCGTCACAGCTCAGCTCAGCCGCGGTGTCCGGGAGGACGAGCGGGGTGAAGGAGATGTGAACGTCGCTGCTGCCACCTCCTGGAACCACCTGCGGCCCGGAGAGAGTGTTCAGTGCAGGGACCTGCCGGAGATTGCACAAGAACCCTCGGGACTCAGCTGCCAAAACTGAGTTGCACAAGCAGCATGAAATCCCCCGGGCAGGGGCTACGCTCAGGCTTGCACGAAAATGCCAACACGTGACAGCGAAACTCACAATTACTTCAGCTGCGAATATCACTGTGGCCACTTTCTGGCATCAACAGAGGTAAAGCACAGTCACAGAGCAACTCCAAGTACACAAACGTATGTACACATCTGATTGTTTTGAAAAATACCCACTTCTGCCCGCTCTTACTCCCTGGCTACCTCAGGTGATTATTCCACAATTTACATATATATGAAACATTTTTTGAAGAGTTACAAGTGTGAACTAAGTATTTTACAGTTCAGTTTAGTCTTGGCTTTTTTTAAATTTTACATGACAGCAGGGAATGTAGTCACATGCACTAGCCAGCTGCAGTGGATTTTCTGGGATTTACAGGTGGACTAGATTCTTCTTTCTTTAGGTGAATTATGCAGGTTATGGTTAAATGCTGATATTGCTGCTGGCTACACACCACAAAAGCTGCCTCCACAGTGAGGCATTTGTTTGTCTGACCTTTCTCAGTCTCAACCACCTCAGAGCTGACTGCAGCTTCATTTCTGTCATCATTTCTTTCATGTAGTCTTTAGCTCATTTTAATTTGTAACTGAAACCCTTTGGCAAAAAAATGTATTTAAAAATAAAATTGGCACACTGATGTTTTGGGCAACCCTGTCACTCATAGCTAGATCTTTCCAATGCTGTCTTTCATTTATGATATTCCTTAGCAATTGTGACACTGTGGGCCTGTATTTGCACAAATTACTCGTGAAGCACTGTGGGTTACAATGGTTTATCCAAAAGAGTTGTCTACAGAGTATCCCTTCCCCAGAAGCCTGATTTCCAGCTCTGCATGTTTCCAAAGCTTCAGGCTGGATGGCTCCCACATTCCACCGTGCCAACCCAAGTGAGAAGACCAGAGATGCCACTCTGGAGTACAACTAACACTTAATTCCAGTCATCAGTCCACTGCTCAGATATAGGTAGGACTCTTACTGTTGAACTTGCAAACTCCTCTCATGATCATCCTCAGGATCCCAAAGCCTTCCAGCCTGATGTTTCACTGCTTAGTAGAGTCTATCTCAAACCAAACTCAAAACTACCTCCTCCTTCTTCTCTGTCTGTTCTGCCCTGCAGAAAATGTGCTAAATCTAAGCACAAAGAAAATGTACACGCTCACGATCTGCCTTGGAGCAATGGAGTAGGGGCTGTCTGCAGGCACCCCCTCATGAGGTCGCATAAGTACAGAGATATTTTTCTCTCTTGTAGACTCGTGACTGCTGATTTCCTTCTCTTTGCTGTCAGAACCTGGAGGCTGCAGAGACACAGGGGTGGGGAATGGTTAAAACTGTTACACTGCAAGGGAGGAATGTGAGTGATGTGCACAGGGAACTGCTGCACTGGGCAGGAAGCATGGCCAGCTCCAGTTTATTTCTGGCACAAAGACTGGACACGTGGATGTGTGTCCTGTACATTAATTTTCTCATCCACAGAGTAGCTCTCCTGAAACTGCTCCTGAATTCCTTGGAAAATGTGCATGCTTGTGTCCTGCTTTACCTAGAGAAACACCCAAGCATGACACCTCCAGCCCATTACACAAACCAGCACTCTGGGGCAGTACTGTTCCCTTTGTACATAAGAAAGATTGAAGCTGTGTTCAAAACAACTGTGCATTCTGAGCTGAAGCAGAGAAAATGTGATTTTAGTATCTCTTCTGTGAAGCTTTTGCCAGAGAAATACACATATCCTGGGGCATACCTTCTCCCTGTCACTCCCAGCCCCTCAAGACAGTAAATTGCCACATTATAATCAAACTTCCCATGTATTAGATGTCACCATATTCTAGCAGAAGCAATCTAATTTTAGCACTGGGATAAATACCTCCATATCATTAGATGCAATTTGAAATTTGCAGAGTAGGTTCTGCTCCCTGACTACAGCATATGTTGACACCAGAAAGCACCCGTGAGAAAAGCATAACCAAATTAAGGAGTTTTAGTTATTTCAATTCTTTCATGTAATAACGGCAATAGTTTGTCGAGGACAGTATTTTAAACAGTATCTCTTTAGCTTTTTAACAGTTTTAAGGAGAGCTAATTGCTTATAGCTCCTTCTGGAAACAGACTGCTGATCCCCATAGCCACCTACCCATGTATTTGCGTGCTTGACTGGGGGAGGAACTGACATTTCTCTGAACAATCCAGCTCTTAGTTACAAGTTATATCTCCTGTTATTGTTTTCAACCCTTCATGCCAAAAACCCCATCATGTATCTCAGCAGCAGGATAAGAAACAGCCTAAGAGCTGACCTCATCCGTGGTTTCCACAGCTGGATAAATGCTTCCACAGGGAATGGCAGCTGGAGCCAGCTTTAACACGACCTCTGACTCTGAGGTGCTACCACTTGATGCAGCCTCGTTTCCAGCCGTGTCCTGAGGAGCAAAAGGGTCTCCAAAAAGCACCAACAGGTCCACCAGCTTTTCATCATCCGGCTCTTGGTTGTAAATTTCCCAGTCCAGGCGGATGTCTGAATGGGAAAGGAAAAAAGGACAATTATTTCTAGTCAGGGAGAGGACTCTGGCTTAGCTGGTACCAGAGAACCAGGATATCAAGTAACAAACTTGTGTCTGGCAACTGGATTTGTATTAAAGCATATCTCTTAAGTTTCCCATGTTTGCTGTAAACCAAAATGATTTAAGATCTTGCTATAGTTTGGCCACTTTCTATGTCCTAAACTATAATTTAAATAAATTATGAGTATTTTGTTTAAGCAAATGAATTTAGTAGAATTAAAAAAAAATAAAGTGATTGACTTTGCTCTGAAGAGCTTCAAATTGCACTCAAGAGCTAGAAAGACTAAACAGAAGAGCCAGATGATGCCAGTAAGAAGCAGTTGGCACATCTGATTGACCAGGGTAAGTGTTGTGAAAAATTCATAAAAACAGGATGGAAAATACTGAATTCCCACCAATGAGAGAAAACCCAACTCCACCAGGATAGAATGTGCAATTGCATAGCAGCCACACACTGACTCACTCTCTTACATTCTATTATTATTTTTGCTGAAATATCTTCCTTAGGAAACAAGTAGGCCTGTTAATGAACATGTTAATGGGTGTGCTTATACTTTTATTCTCGTAAGGAACACAATGAAAGTGTCAATGTTTGCTGTACAAAAATCATCCTTACCAAAGGGAGTGGGATTGTTGAGCCGGACCCTCCGAAGGACAGGGGACCCTCCTGAGACTTGAGTGCCAAACCTGAACAGGGAACCTTGCTGTCAGTACATGCAGAGCACAGAAACGTCTGAAATCCCTGAAGAGTTGTTTAAAAGTGGAAACAACTCTGGCTGCACTGGAGTGGCTCTCAGGTAAGGCATGGCCTACACTGTGAAGTACAATATTGGTTTATTTTATCAGTCTCTTTTTTTCCCCCCAGTTTTTTTTAGTTGTCTCAGACATTTCAGGGTAACCACGCGCAGTGCGGTGCTCCCCATAAACCAGCCCTTATCTCTCATCCCGAGGTGATAAGAGATATCAATTTCCAGATGCCATTTGCTGTATGAGAGGGTTTAAACCTTCCCCTGCCACTGTTGACCTCGGGGCTGCATTTCTCCTGG
>VYZQ01013152.1:85659-101809 GCA_013400655.1 Mystacornis crossleyi | reverse complement strand
GTTTGCTGTACAAAAATCATCCTTACCAAAGGGAGTGGGATTGTTGAGCCGGACCCTCCGAAGGACAGGGGACCCTCCTGAGACTTGAGTGCCAAACCTGAACAGGGAACCTTGCTGTCAGTACATGCAGAGCACAGAAACGTCTGAAATCCCTGAAGAGTTGTTTAAAAGTGGAAACAACTCTGGCTGCACTGGAGTGGCTCTCAGGTAAGGCATGGCCTACACTGTGAAGTACAATATTGGTTTATTTTATCAGTCTCTTTTTTTCCCCCCAGTTTTTTTAGTTGTCTCAGACATTTCAGGGTAACCACGCGCAGTGCGGTGCTCCCCATAAACCAGCCCTTATCTCTCATCCCGAGGTGATAAGAGATATCAATTTGCAGATGCCATTTACCGTATGAGAGGGTTTAAACCTTCCCCTGCCACTATTGACCTCGGGGCTGCATTTCTTCTGGTCCAGGTAAAAGGCCAGGTAGAAATGAGCTGTGGATGATGAGAACTGCCACCATGTGCCAGGTTCCATCTCCACTGAGTCAGATGAGGCTTCACTGGGTGAAATTCTACGACTGCAAGGCCAGAGCTGGCAAACCTGAGCAGCCTTGTGTGCAGATTATTTTCTAATTGTGTTAGCAGAGACAAATGTGTTGATGTTCTAGAAGCAGATACTGTTCTTTGACAGCCACTTTGCTGACCTTCTCATTATAGCACAAGATGGAACAGGTGTGTATTTTGGCTGCAGTCCATTGGTGTTTCATTCTCTGATTTCTCTGACAGTATTTTGCACTATACCTGATAATGGGTGGCGCTGGTTGTGGTCCTGTCACCTGCAGGAAGATTGGACAGCCTTTCACAGTCATTTGCATAGGAATTGATTTAGGTTGCAAGTCTCCCACCTATTAAAATGAATTTTTGCTATTAGAATCAAGATAACCCTAGTTCTTTGTGTTATAAGATTATATTTTGCAAAATGATTGGATTTTCAAGTATTTTTGACTAGTTTCTTTTGACAGCCTCTAATTCATATGCTAACAACAACTCTCCTCAGCAGGAGAATGCAATACCTCATGCATTTATCAGCTTTCCTGCTGCTTTTCTACACAACACAATCTATGGTATTGGTAGAGCAGAGCAGTGCACTGGCCAGCTCCCAAACAGATGTTATAAATCAAAACTACTCCAGTCATTTTCAAGGAACATGAAAACCTCCCAGGGAATAAACACATCCCCCCAAAACTAAACAATTGTTCCTTACATGTTGTTAGAGGTCGTGGTATAGCAAGATCCACCCTGAATTTTTACAGAAGTCCTAAAAAACTGAGAAAGTATTTCTAACAGAAAGCCGTCTGGGAAATATAATTGGTGTAAAATCTGCCATGGTAAAACCAAAACCTCACCTACCTTACAGACAAGGTTATCCTGGTACTCTCCCCACATGTTGTTGTAAGCTGCTATTTCTATGGTGAGCTGCTGGAAAGCTTCCAGAGTTCCTGTGGAAGGTTGGATATAGAAAGCTGCTCCCTTCCCCTGAGACAGCAGTGCTGCTGCATACTCTGAAGGAGCACAGCAAAGAAGCATTCCATGAATTTTAAGGAAATGGAACAAAGTTAGCCTTTCAAAGAATACACAGGACTTGTTTTAGTTGCTATTAATCAGCTTAACCTCACTGATTAAAAATAAAACCCTGGGATCATTTACACAGCTCACATTTATACCACTTTACCCAAGTTCCCTTCTGCAGTGGGTCTTACTCTGTTTTTTGGAGTTAGTGTTTGCCCAGAACATTTTATAGCAGGACTCCCTTCCAACAATCTGATCCAGGGCTCTCTGGGATATGCAAAGCACTAACTGGTTACATGAAAACACATTTTCAATTTGAGAAAAATAGGCTGGGATTTGTGTTGACTGCTTATTGTTCCATTAGCAGCTGCCTGTTTACCTCTGTGTGCTCATGCAAAGGATTAATTACAAAGAGCAGAGTCTTTCCATATTCTGAATCACCTAGGCCTGTATGGAATCTGTCAGAACAGCATATTTCCAATCTTAAGCACTAATTCAACAGCTGAAAAGCTCTGTCTGTGTAACAGATACCAAACTCTGTGGCAAGGTACCAACATGTGCAAGTTTTATTTTGGATACAGAAGACACATCCACACTTCACAGCATTTTGCTCCCATTTCCTCCCTCCCTCGGTCTCATGTGGCTCCAAATATTATCATTTTTCAGTACAACACATCAGAAATGACAGATGGGCTGTGCTGTAGCTTTCCACAGTGGGGAGGGCATGGTAAAGGGTTTGAGGGAGAAAAGCCTGCTGCAGTGGTACTGGGAAACCGTGTAGGAGAGAAGGAGCCAAATGTTTTGCATGCCATCCATCCCATGTGCTGGGAGTGTGCTGGGAGTGAACTGTCACCAGAGTCACCAACTTTGTTGCATACCGTTGTTTGCAAGAAAAAGATGAAGAGAGAGAAAGAAAGGGAGGAGAAAAGAGAAAAAAGCAGAAGGAGAAGAGAGAGATTGCCCTAATTCTTATACAATGTGGGCTTTCAAACTCAGGAACGAACTGAGAAACTAAGTAATTTAACAGTTTAGACTTCACCAGATCTCCAGCTGTGAAAAGCTGTGCCTGACTGGCACAGTTAGTGCTAAATATGGCAGTCAGTTGGCTTTCACCTTCTCTCTGTTGAGGGAATAAAGTGCTCTTTTCATACCTGACTTTGCTTTTCTGGCTGCATGTTCTGTCACAGGCCTCCTTCTTTTCACCAGGTAGCTTGAAGAGCGTGTAAAAAAAAAAAAATCTGATTTCAGGTTTAATCCAGACCTAAATTAGTATTTGAGTCATTGTGCAGAACAGCAAGACTCACGGGCAGGCTCCTTGTTCTGGAGGCAGCAAACAGGCACTAAAATACTCAGCTTCCAGTGTGAATGGAGCACTGATTCCAGTGGGATTTGTAAGAATCAGCTGACGCTTTACAACATCTTTGAATGCAACTTCAGACCCAAAGTCCAAAAGAAGCTCACAGGGGCTTTGTGGCATTTGTCCTTCATCACTGCCAGAAAAAATAACGGTAGCACTTAAACATGGGTCTTATTTTATCATACCACAGATGATTTCAGGAGATCTAAAAATGTGCAACGTGGTTGTGATGCTCAGTGTAAAAGGACCGTGCAGTCTATGATTTTTGTCATCAGCATTTTCTGCTTTTCATTTTTTTCACTTCTACACATGTAAGGATTTATTTGGGGTAACATTTTTATCATGCATAAGATGCCAACCTGCCAAATTAAGGACATATTCATTTACAGGAAAAAAGATAAGGATGAGCATGTTCCAAAATACACTAATCATGCTACATATTAGAAAAATAAAATAAAAATCAGTCAGATATACCTGGCAACTCCATTGTCACAAGGTATTGAGTAGATGACATGTAGTCCCTTCACCTCTCCAGAAATGCTCAGAAAGAGGGGTTCAGCCATGTCTTCTATGCTACAGGAAAGGGTGAGGTCTTTCAGCTCACCCTGAAAAGCAAAGAATCAAGTTTCCTTGTGAATGAAGCATATATCAGAGAGGAGAGGCAGCCTCTTTAGGATATTTATTTTCAAAAAGTGTGTAAACTTCCCTGGATTAAACCCAGAACAATAGGATTGTGAGAAGTTTTACTGACTTGTTTGCAGTGCATTTTCTGCAGCATCAGAGCTGCTTAGCAGGCAGTACTGAGGTAAAACTTTGTGGCTGTTTCTCAGCTTTGTACCTGCAGCTGTCTGTGAGCCTAGGACTGTTCTGTCAGTGATTTCTGACACAATTCCTGTACTCCAAGTATTGAATCATAGAATCATTTAGGTTGGAAAAGGTGACTGAGTCCAACCTGAGGTGACTGAGTCCAACCATTAATCCAGCACTGCCAAGGCCACCTCTAAACCATGTTCCCAAGTGCCACACCTACATAATTTTTAAATACTAACTCTGATAGTACTGAACACCTACTTTTAAGCAAAGAAATGAAACCTAGGTCTCCAGCAACTGTAATGGGAACTAAAACACCATATCTACAGGCAGATCCTGTATTTAGCTGCATCAGCTCAGCTGTTTGAATGCCCTTGTAAAGTCTATTTCTGAATTCCTGGAGTTTGTAAGCTCTGCTCCTGTATTTTGCAGACTCTCAGTCCTATCAGCCCCTTTTAAGTTTTCAAATATCAAAATGTCATGAGCCTAGCTGCAGTCAGAAAATCAAATGTATTTTATATATATATGCCATTCTACTCCATATCATTCCAGATTATCCAAAGTGAGGATCTGTATGCTCCAAGAGGAGTGATAAGCATTAAGAGCAAGTGTACGGGACTTCAAGAAAGGAAGACAACAGGAACAACTGAGCTATAAAGAGGCAGGGTAGAAACTGCACACCATGTGCACTTCTTTAATTCTTGCCTTCAACTGTGGTACCTCTAAAGCAAAGCCATTTCAGAGATATTGTAGGGAAAAAAGAGGAGCATGTGGTTTTGCACATAGAATTCCTTCCTTTTGCCAGATGGAGGTGAGATGAACAAGCCAGTGTTGCTGTTTTATAAAAGTGCATCAGTTTGTAAACTTACCACAGTGTTAGCTGACAGCTCTATGCAGAACTCCATCTCCTCATTTGGGCCTAAGGTGCCACTGGCAGGGGAGACCACGACGGAGCACAAAGCTGCCTGGCTTCCAATGAGCTGCCAAACAGAAAGGACATTCAGCTCCTGCTGATTCTCTCACGCTGTCTCTCTTCACATCACAGAGGTCTAAAAAGACCAAGCTATTCTCAGGCTTAGGACACTTTCAGGCAGCAACACCTACAGTTTAAGACTGGTTTTACAGTTCCCCATGGGTGATAAGATCCTCATGCCTACATTCACTCCAAGTAACTTCAGGTTACTGAAGGGAGCCGAGTCACTGCCATCCCTCTCAGTCACAGGCCTTTCCAGGGTGAAGCCAACCTATCTGATATCAGAGGAGGATATATATATATATGTGGCTGTGCCACACCTCTCTCCACTACAGAGGTGGGGGAGAGACAATTCTGGTGTTGTCACCTTCCCTAAATGACCAGCAGTACATGGAACATACCCAGGGCTTCCTTTCATTTGTTCACGCATCAACATTTCATATCAGGAAAAATGCTGTACATATTCCTCCTAGGCTCCAGATGCTCCAGAGTGTTTTCCTGTAGGTCCTATACCATCCATATATTCTGTTGGGATCCCTTGGGCACCTGAAGAGCATCTTGGATGGCACTGAATGCTTTTATGTAGGCAACTGAGCTGAACCCTGGATGTCAGGGTAGATCTAAATGGCCAAGGCACTGACGAATTTCCACTGACTGAAAAGAGAGTTCCAACCACAACTTAAATACTGATACTAAATTTAGGGCTCCTACTCTGTAAGCTGCATCCCAGTCAGAAGGTGAAATTTAAGCAGAATTCAGACAATTCAAAAGCATTATAATTTTTTTGTTTTACTAAATTAAGTGCAAACCCTAAACTGCCATGGTACTTTCTTTAACACTCTGGTGGCTTTACATCCCATAACCCCTCACATCTGCTCATTCGTTCTCCCAGGCATCCACAGGCAGTAAGAACATACTGACATCCACTGGTAGTTAATCTTTTCATAAAGGTTGCTCTAAAGCTGAAGCTCCCAAGCCAGTAAACAGCAATGCCTACTCAAAAAACACATCAGAAAAGTTTTAAAGAATAGTCATTATTTGTATTTCTACAGAAATTTCAGTTTCCATCCCTGCTGTATACTTCACCCATTAGAAGAGCATTTACCTTTCCCCATAAATATTTTGTTGGCAGCAGTGTCTGGTTAAAAAGTTTAGTGGTTGCTTTGGCAGGAACTCCAGTATAAATTTCAGTGAATACTAGATGACTAGATATCAGGCATGCTTGGGGGGTCTGAACTTCAACAAAAACAGGAAGATGACTGGAAATAAACACACAGATGGTCTATTGTTATTGTTAATGAAACGTGCTAGACATAAAACAGCATGCTGGGAAGAATGATGTTTATGTTTATTTAGCAATATTAGAAATTTGATAGTTCATTGATAGGTTACACAACCCCACTCTGAGTTCATATTTTTGTTGTGGGAAGGAAGACTACCTGAAGTGAAAACCAGATGTGAATCTCAGGAAAACAAAGCAAATGCTGCTTTTCTTCCTTACCTTCCTTCTCCATTTTCCACCTCCAGTTCCAGCACGGTCTGGAGACGCTGGCACTGCAATGCTGTGAACTGAACTGAAACTCTGCATAGACCCAGAGGAGGTATTTCTCCAGCTGATGGCTCGATGGTGAAGGGGGATACCTGGGAGAGGAGAGAGGGAACAGAAATGGTTTTGACATGCACAAAGCAAAGGTAAAATGTTGAAGCCACACAATCTAATTAGGGCTTCCAAGTGTCTAATTTTGCCTCAGATGTGTCCTTTCTTTCTGCCCCTCGAGTCCCACCTTGGTTGATGTCTGGAAGCACAATGCCAGCTTTGTGAAAGCCTGGCTGCACAAGGAGACAGGACTTTGCTTCTGAGAGAAGGGCAGTCAGAGCCAAGGGCACAGCAGGGTCGGCTGTGCATGGACTGACAGAGAACCTGAAGGAGAAGCAATGAGCCTCAGCAGCAGCATCTGCTCCCAGGCAGCAGCAAGGTGCCACAAGTGGGAAAGGTTCTTGGACAGAAGGGCGAGGAAGGAGGGTTGGGAAAGTGGAAACAGAAGAGCATCAGCGAGGAGTGGGGGCTCGAATTCTCATTGCAGATGCTGATGTGGGCGTGTGGGAGGAGTGTTCAGCAGTCTCAGCTCTACTAAAGCCTTAACCTCTTACTTATATCAGCAGCAGCTGAAATCACTGTCATTCAGGAAATGCTCCGTATCTCTTTGGATCAGGCTGGCAGGGGATTTGTAATAAAGGGAAATAGAGAAAAATTGTAAAGAAGCATTTAATCTCAAAAGAACTCATGCACTTATGAAACTGTGCAGGACTAGTTTTGTAGGAAGTCACCAAAATTAGAACTTCTGATAGCTGGAAGAAATACTATAACTCCTAAGCAGAAGGAATAAAATACCTAAGGAGGGAATACAGCCAGCTGTAGCAGGGACTTACCTCTTCATTCCTTTCAGCTAGACAAACCTGGCTTTCTTGCATCCTCCACTGTGCTCGTACCTGACACAGATTTTTAATCTCAAAGGTTCTTGACACAGTCTCACCCTGCTTAGTCAAACCAAAGCGGAGTGATGGAACATCAATACAAAGAAATGGACCCTAGGACACCAGGAAACAGACATCAGAATGGACATTTCTGCCAAAACTGCCTCGTTAAGGAGCATATATTATCTAGGATTAACATTTGATTTCACAGAGCATATCAGAAAGCAAATGCACTGTGCAATGCAGAAAAATTCTGAGTATCATGGGAGTATCAACATTGACTCAATAGTTACTACAGCAAAAATAACTCCTGTTTGTAACTACTTGAGATTTCTCAAGCCATTGAGAGGCAAAAAAGCTTTATTTGGACAATGTCCAGACCACACAGCTCATCCTCTTGCAAGACTAAACTGTTCCTTACCCTAAAAGCAGCCTCAACATGCAGCACAACTGGCTCTGGACACAGCTCAACGTGACACTGCAGGTTACAGCTGATCACCCCAGGTCTGCTTCCAGAAATTGCCAGTTCAAATTCACAGCATTTATTCACATCTAGAAGAGAAAATATCAGGCTGCTGTCTCACATTTTTGTGAAGACACCACCTGCTGCAAGCCTGTTACTGAAGCTTCTGGAATCAAATTAAGTCTCCTGCTGGCTCCAGTGGGCTGGGGATCAAGTATTTTTTCAGTTTGTATTACAGTGCTCTGTATCCGTCATCAATTCATGTAATCAATTACTGTAATTTCTTTCATTAATTGATGCTTGCAAGTCCCAGAAACTTTACCTATGACACCAGTATGAGGTGCAACTTCCACGATCTCACAGGCCGTGATTGTCTCCCATGTGTACTTGATCAAGGTTTTGCTGTTGTTCCACAGCTGAAACAATTAAAATCAATGAGACAATTCATGCACTTCAAGTTTTCATAGCAACCAGGCAATTTGCTGAGAGCACTGATACACTGCAAACTAGGTTTTGTGAGTCATCATTTAACACAGTCTCCTTCACATGGGTGAAGGTGTTCCCTCAAACCCGAAGAAAACCCATTAACCATTCATTCCAAGAACATTATCATATTTGAGGCTCTTAAACTTTCCTCCCATTTTTCAAAAATGTAACATTCTTTCTAAACTTAAACTGCAATTCTTTTGAGTGCAGCTTTTTTTGGTCAAAGGCTCTGTTTGTGAGGGAGATGTAAGCTCTTGAAATGTTTGGCCTGCTCTTCAGAGCTCATCAAAACATTATTTCTCAATTACAGCAAATAACTTTGTTCTCTGAAGCACAATTATCTCTAAGCACAGTTCAAATTCTTATGTTTTTAAGACTAAAAAATATTGGAAACTGCAAAGGATGTTGTTATATCATCAGTAAGTGGCTTAATTACCCCATCACATGTGTAGCTATCCTGGATTACTGGGAGGTATGAAAAGGTTGCCTTAAATTGAAAAAATAAGTTCTAGGAAGAGAAATCATCAAACCAAATGCTGATTAAGAGGATCTCTAAGAAAAAAAATGGGAAAACCATTAACTGGGAAATATCTTCCTGCCTGACTCTTGCTAACAGGCCTATTTTTCCCCAGTGAGTCTACAATCAAAAGGATCCTGATCTGTAGTGAGGAGGATGCTGTGTGATTGGACAATTGCAGCAGCATTCCCTCCCAGAATGGCCAAAGAGAAATTACCAGAACCTGCAGGAAAGAATAACATCTATTAAACTGCAGTATATGTGATTTCTGTAGCTCTTCTGTGCTTCCTGTAGTTCTTTGCATGAACACTGCCTCTGTTATGAACTAATTTAATCATCCATTGACTATTCCTCCCAGTTGGAAAACTTCTACACTACAGGAGGGACAAAGTGATAAGCAACAGGTTAGTGACCTAGAAAAACACTGAGAAAGGTCAAACTCTGTGGTATTAAACTGGAGAGATGAAAAAGGAACAAAGGCTGCTGCCTGGAGTGTAGGGCTGAGCAGGCTGGGTAGGGCACCTCAGTGCAGACCCTCCTGCAGTCACGGCCTCCTTTAAAAACATATCAGAACAACTAAATTAACACTGACTGTCTGATATCTTCTAATAACACCTATGACATCTAGTGACACAAAACATGGCAACAGTGAAGTCAAAAGCACACAAACCTTAAATGTTTTCTTGACATTTACACCAATGAAGTTTTCTCCAGGGACAATAATAGCATATGGTTCCAGAAGAAGATGAAAGGGTTCTGTTGATCCTTTAACTTCTATTTCCATTGCTATTACATCTTCTACTCTGCATTCTGGGATGTTTTGAAGCATCCCCTCTTCTACTAAACTTTGGGAGGAAATATGGTAGAATCATTAGATATGTTAAGCTAGTGTTAAATTGGATCCTGTCTTTTAATTGCCAGATCAAAACTGATAACCATCGAAAGTTTCTCAAGTAGATGAGACAGCCCGTGTGCAATTAGCTCAGCCTGGGGACAATTAAAAACTTCATTATTCTTTAAGGTACTCTAGTTGTCCCAGTCTGTCCATGAACAAGTATTTAAGTCACAGACTGCAAAGACAAGGAGTAGTAACAGGAAACCCTGGAAAACAAGCAGACAAAATGACAGTATTATCTTCTTCCAAGAGAGGAAAAGCTAGGGCCAGGCATGTGTCTGGGCATGAGGGAGGATATCAGAGATGCTCTTTGTACCACAGCTACTTGTGCAGATAATATTCTTTATACTTGTCAATCCATCATCACCAAAAAGAAGAAAAATCCCAGTAGCTTAATGTAATAGCACAGATCTATTGTGGCTACATCTCTTACTGGGAAATGTTTCTCAGCTTACCAAGGTGATTCCGGGATGTCCCTCAATACCATCTGCATCACACTGTGATAACTCTTCAGCTGCACAGATGAAGGAGAAAAGGATTTTAGTGTCAAGCAATCGGTTATGCTGAGAATCAAAAAAAGATGGAAAAGTGGTTTGCATGTAAAGGATGAATGATCATCATCGGAGTACTGAGCTCTGATTAACAATATTCAAACTCTAGAGTTACTAAAAGAAAACATGTTTGACTGCAAAACATTAAGCCAGATTCTGATTTCATGGTGTATGGTTCCAAGAAAAATACTCATTTTTGACATGCCCGTTTTTATTTCCCTTGTATATTGCATACTACACACAAGCATCTGCAAAGGCTCCCCAAATTAAGCTCAGTACTGCTGCACTAATTGAGAAGTTTCTTCTAATTGCTCCAGAGTATTCAGCTTAATTGACCATCAATCTGATCTTGAGTAAGAAACATGACTTTTCCATCATGGGAAGAGAATGCCCTCTGTATTCTAATGAAGGGGGGGAAAAAACAAAACACAGAAAGAGACCTTAAATCTGAAGGGCTTTGCAAAAGCCTCATTTGTTTGTAGACAGATATTAATGTCAATGTATATTTTAATTCAGTATATATTCTATTAAGTAATCATTTTTAAAAAGCCACATAGTTTCTCTTCCATACATATTTGAGATACTTTTTATGTCTGTCAATCATCACAGTACGGGACATTCCCACTCCTGGGCTTTCTTTGGATCAAGTTTCTCTAAATACGGTGAGCTCATTCTCCTTATTTACAGGGATAGGGGAGCAGAAACTGAGAGAACAGTCCCTGGGACAACTGCATTCCAACATCCTTGCACCCCTCTTTACCCACAGCTGCACACAGCATTTCTCTGCCAAAAGCTCCTACTATCCCCTGAATTCACCACTCAGCTGTTCTTAGGACCCATTTCAGGCCAAAAAAACTACAGCTGGAAACAGTTTAAATAATCACTGTTTGTTAACCAACTTATTTAGGTTGGAGTAGGTACAGGGAACATCCCCAAAGGAGAGGGGGAAGGGTCAGGAGCTGGTGGAGGAGCTGATAGAGGGCTGAGGGTGGTAACTTCACCAGCCAGCACAGCTGCAGCCATGAGGATGTGTCCACAATTTCAGTGTAAAATTAACTGTGTCCAGTCAGTCCCCAAAATTACATGAGATCAGAAACTGTCTCATATTTTGCAGTCAAAACATGTTTTCTTTCAGTAACTTTCTACATTTTGAACACTGTTTATCAGAGCATGGTACCAGTTAATTACATTTAATTTAGGAAAGTTGCACAGCAAGGATTTTATGACTTGCATAAAAATACACAGCTGGAGTTTGCAGATAGGAAAGAATCACAAGCCATACCTCCTGTGGAGTGTAAGTGAGAATAAACTCATGATCTGCACAGGGAAGCAAAACTCCCTGCTTAGGATTTAGGGAGAAGGCTGACTCTGTGTCTTGACTGTATTTGACCTTTGTAAAGTCTGCAGTTTCTTCTGGTATTAATGGTTTCAGATTAGGCTTTGTTATCTGCCAGAAGAAGGGAAGTTCTACATGGCTGCAAAGAAGTCAATAAACAACAGAAAAGCTATGATTAAAAAAATCAGATATTTTTGAGTAAAATATATTAGGAAAACGTTCAGATCCTTTTTCCATGTAGAAAATTCTTCTCTTTACGGATTACAGGGGTTTGACTTACCAGTCTTTGTGACCCACAAAGCTGCTGAGGCAGCACAGAGTCAGAATGTATAAATTATTCAAAGAACATGCTGATATGTGAAACTAAATTCTATAAATTGTAAGATATCTTAACACTTTCTTGCCTTATTTGAACTTGTCATATAATCCAGCTTTTAGAAAATCTACAATTCTTCTTTCAAGGATCTGGGATGAACAGGACCATTCCTGCTGACACCAGTACGTTTGCCTTGGATCACTGCTGATGACCTACATCACATTCTGAATTTAATCCAAGTGCAAGATGTGGTCTTTAACATGTCAACAAACACAATGGCTCCAGTTAGAATTACAGCCATGGCTCTGCTGCACTCTTTGCAATCCAGAAAAGGTTGCTTAACTAGGTTGTTTCAGCAGAAGTGTATTCCATGGAATGTCTTCATGGGTTTGAGAACCTTGCTCATGCTGACCTCAAAAATTCTGCCTTAGTAAGGGGGAGGAAGGACACTGGAATTTGAAAGTATCACTGATAAAACTGGATGTTTACAATTTCATGTATCACTTTCTGTAGCAGAAAGAAGGTTTCTTTTCCCTGCTTCTGTGGAGTTTACTCTCAGCCTGGCCAGCTGTGTTTTATACAAATGCTCACACCAGATGTGCATGGAGTGCTGTGGTGATTATAGCACAGAGAAAATGTGGAAATTGGCACAGTCACATCCTTTGTCAGTTTACAATATCCAGTTCACCAATCACACTTTCTTTACCCAAACATCAGCCTGTTCTGGCATTGTGCACGTGCGACTTCCAGGCCACAAAACAAACTGCCAGATAATCACTGTACCAAGTAGTAATTCAGACTGATGTACCTGAACCCAGCACTGACCTCCTCACTGCTCTGATGGTGTGCAGCCTCTCACTGCTGCAATCATGCACGAGTGTATTTCTGTAAAAGTCTGACTGATTGTGAGCAAAATCACGATGCCACTATGTTCAGTGTGGTGTTATTGTCCATAAGGACACATTCCTTGACTTCAAATTGAGTTTATATTTAAACCTGTTAGGACTCAATGGTAGGAACCATGTGAGAGTTTTAATGTGAGTTAATTACATCGGGCTCCCATTTTAACCAGTGGAGATCCAGTGGAGTCCAGGATGTATTATGACTTTTCTATGGGAGATGTCTACAGTCAGAATCGCATCCTTGGAAGCATCTGCTCCCTGCACTATGAAAGGAAAAGAGTATTTAGCTCAGCTGCACAAGTATATATAACAGACAAGTAAAGGTAGATAAATATCACCTGGATCACCCTGTAAGTATGTCCTGCAGCCATGTATATTTATGATTTTTTTGTAGATTTACCTCTACTGAAGCCAATATATTGACCCTGGCTAATGGTTGCCATAATGTCTGATCTATACACAACGTTCCTTGAACTTTATTTACTAAACAATGGAGCAAAAAGAAGCAACAATTCTGCACAAAGTTTATCAAGGGCATGAAGGTTTCTCCAGCTTGAGAGAGCAGAGAATGACAAATGAGATCCCGACCGGTATGCCCAGATTCCTGAGCGTTACTCTAATAGCAGCTACGTACGTGGAGTTCTTTATAACCAGGATCTTCTCCACAGTGGTGTGGGGGTTTTGGGGCTCAAATCGTATGAGATGTTGTGCTGTTACATGAGTGACTTCACCCAGCTCAGGTTTGCTTTCTCCACCTGTGACAAACAAAAGCTTCAGAGCAACCAACTCTCCAACCCCTGGAAGAAATAATTAGGTATTGCTGTTTACCATCTGATTATTAACAGAGTTCATATCATCAACAGCAAACGTCAGCAATGGCCATTACCGATTATATCTGGTATATATAATTCCTCAAGTTTAAAAATTCCTCAAGTTTAAAAATTCCTCAAGTTTAAAAACTCCAGTGTGTTGATTGTACAATATTTTCCTGATGTTCTTTGTTTATCAGTATGTATCAATAGAGATCTTCTGTTCATGAATTTCATAGACAGGGATTTCAGGGCCACAGCCTCAGCTCACATCATCATTTCACTGAAGTGAGCAGGGTGTTTACAGTGGTTGACGGTGTGGCTCCCAGATGTTTTATGCCGTATATTAAAATTATAATAAGCAACAAATGAAGTATTAAAAAAAAATCCAAAATAAATACCTGTGATGAAGTGATTCAATCGACTAAAGTCAAACCTCACGTTATAGCACTCACAGTTACATTACAGTACAAGCACTAACATTTACAAGAATTTGAACTGGTTTCATTAGCAAGTGTAAAGACTGCCTACCTCTCCTGAACCCCCTCATCTAAGATGTGCCCCAAATGTGGTTCATTTCTGCCCTGTTACACCTGATGTTTCATAGTTTGTCAAGTTATCTTATTGATAGAAAAGTAAAAGAGATGAGTTGCACCTGGTTTTCTTTGCCGCAACTTGGTGATATTTTACATTTGGATTTTTGGCTACCAAAGGTTAAGAGCTCAGTGTTTTGAATCCAATGTACTCCATATACTGGGAAGGAACAGTAATAACAATACCAAAAAAATTCCATCAGGGAAGACAGTGTTTGCTTAATCCAGCAACATAAAATGTTACCATCACTTCAGGCCATCAATCACCACTCACATTATCTGAATATCTACGGAATTAGAAAGGTGCTAGAAACAAACCTGTGACTGTAACATAACTGATGGGATAATTGTCACATAAAACGGTGAATGTTTGCTGTGAGGCTTCTGGCAAATAAGGGAAAAACACTACCTGAAAGAGAGAAGGGAAATAGCAAGGTCTGTAACTGATTTGTCTCCCCAAAGTAATACACTTCAATTTGCAAATATTCCCTGAAGGACAGTTTTAGTGATTAGTAATTAAAACTTACACTTGAAGGAAACAGTCAGAGTCATTTTTTGCTCACACAAACCCAAACTTGCAAGCTCCGGCCAGATATTCTAAAATGATTTTGCTTGTTAATTTATCCGGTAAAGATAAATTAAACTTCCTGGTAAAGTGCAAAAACTTCCTATAGCATTTGGCACTAACCTCTACTGTTGCATTCTGCCCTGGAGCTAGCTCCAAAACAGCAGGCTGGATTCCAAAAGGATCCTGTATCACAAAATCAGCAGTGACAGCCACCTAAGGCATTAAAACAAAAAAGGGAAAAAAAAAAAATTAATAAATTTAATTGATCAGGCTGTTGCATTTAAAATACAGGGTTACCTAAAACAGGGAGTATACTACAACATCACTGTTTTACCTCTTACCATACTTTTTTTCACACATTTCAAAAGAATGTGGCTCATAAATATGGCTTAATTAGAAAAAAAGAATGCTCCCTGCCTTATAATGACCTTGGTGAAAGCAGGAGGGAAAATGCAGTCTCTGAAGACAAATGACAGTGTCAGAAGCCCTAATACTCATTTTCTTTCATAGAACAGCTCTGCCTGAGAGAAGGGGCTCTGTCTCTTTTTCCATGATTAAAACTCTGAGTTGAAACTCTAAATTTAGTCTCTGGAGGGACAACCTGGCCCATCTGCTTTTTCTCCAGCACCAAAAATGCCAGTCTACCTGTCCCATTTTATCTCCTTTGTCCATCACACTCAGGCCCTGCTGTGTGATGGGGGAGCTAAAGACAGAGCCGGGCTCGAGTGGATTGCTGTGATTACAGGAGCAGCAAGGTCAGTAAGGGATATCTTTGGTGAAAAGGGAGAAGAAATTGCCTCAAGCAACGCTCGAACTGACAGCATTTTTATTTGCTTTAAGGGCAAGGGTAAAGTTCAAGCCAGTTTTCCTTTCCCTCATCTATGCCTCAGTTTACTTCTCCCCTGAGTAAGACAACCTGTTCCAAAGGCAAGCCAGAGCACACGAAGAAGGTACAAACATCCAGGGAGATTGGCCTTGAGGATAAAGGTGAATTCCTGAAGGAATGGCACAATGCAGATGTCTCCAGCAAGGCCTTATGACTCGTGTGCTAATACACCGTGACTGGCTCAAAAGGCCTTCACACCAGGGCACCTGCACCGTGCTGGCTCCAGTATTGCCCTTCTAACCACTCACCCCGGAATCAGGAGCTGGACAGGCTTTCTCAGGCATTATAGAGAACTTCCCAGTCCTAACTCCCTCATTTCTGCACAAAGTTGCTGTTGTTTTTATTCCTCCAACAAGGCAGGCACCACAGTCTATAGTGTCAGGCACTGCAACGAGTAACACAGAAAATCAGACTCCAGAGACAGAGAAGGCTGCTGATTAAATAACTCTTTACAGACATTACGGCACGTGAACGTGCCAGGTTTTGCAATCCTAAACCCCCTCAAATTCTTTCCATTTGGAAGCTGGACAGCATGAGATGTACATTTCTACATTCATCTTACATTTTAATGACGTAAGGTAATCTCTCCTCCTAAAGATTATTGAATGATAAAATATAAGATGATTTTTTTTTAAGAAAAGCTCACTATAACAGGA
>VYZQ01013152.1:73118-85455 GCA_013400655.1 Mystacornis crossleyi | reverse complement strand
AGACTCCAGAGACAGAGAAGGCTGCTGATTAAATAACTCTTTACAGACATTACGGCACGTGAACGTGCCAGGTTTTGCAATCCTAAACCCCCTCAAATTCTTTCCATTTGGAAGTTGGACAGTGTGAGATGTACATTTCTACATTCATCTTACATTTTAATGACGTAAGGTAATCTCTCCTCCTAAGGATTATTGAATGATAAAATGTAAGATGATTTTTTTTTTTAAGAAAAGCTCACTATAACAGGAAAGGTGAACTTACAAAAAATCAAAGCAAATTTTTTGCAAAAGTAATCCTGTTTGTTATAGTTGAGGGTAGATATCTGAGAGGTGCAGGTATACCATATCCATATCTAATTAATTTCAAATTCCATGAATATTAATTAATAGCATCAAATAGTTATAATTAAATCATAATTCCATAATATTTAGAATTAGTAATTACAATTGGGAGTTCAGGAATCAACAAAACACAAACCTAGAAATGTGGCTCCAACTCACTCTTCTAATATGGTAAAAAAATAGAGCCTAAGATGCCAAGAATAAATAATTGAGGAAAAATTCAACAGGATTACATTTTAATAACTAATAAACCTATGACAAGTGAAAATGAGATAGATATCAAAATGTAGAAACTGCACTGCCAATTTTTCCACATTTGTTTTGTGACACAAAAATGAAGATAGTCAAATAAAAAAACCCCAAGTCTGCTTAACTTTAGAGAAATTTAATATTTGGACACTATTAACATGTTAATACTGGAAATGATCTGGACATTACTGACATGTTAATACTGGAAGTGACACTTTAGCTTGGACAGGGATGACAAAAGGTTCTGATGCTTGACTCTCCACTAATATATGATCTTCATAATCTCCCAGATATTCAGGAATAAACTGAACTGTATACTGGCATGCCATTCCAGGAGCAATCATTCCTCCCTTTCCTGGATATTTTCCTTAGGGAGGAAAAAAAAAAAAAGGGCAGAAAATTAGAAGAAAAATTAAAACCTCCCCAAACTGGCAGTAGTACTTATGATCACATCTTCCTCTGGAAAGGTGCCTGTAAACTCCCCTGATTTATTGCCTAAATCAAGCTGATAAAAAGGGATGAGCACAAGAGGCCTGGCAGTGCAGTCTGGGAATGTGCACATGTTCCAGGCAGCTCGAAGATTGCTTTGTCTGAAACGTGCTCCTCATAAACACAGAAAACAGCGAGGAGCAACCTAGAGACATTACCCAGTTTTGCTTTACCACAAGACAAAAGGCCTTACATGGAGGCATCTAACTTCTAAATATTCCTCCAGTTCCTGGGGTATCACAATCTCCTCAGGCAATCTATCCCAGTGTCTGGCTATCCTGATGTAGGAAAGATAATTTTCTTGACATTCCTCTAACCTATCCTTCCTTACTGCAACCAAAGTGTGTTATTTCTTGCCCTCTCCTCCTAATTTTTTTCAGTGGAAACGATATCTGTTCCTAGATGAATTTTGGATAAGATTCGATCTAGGTATTCCACGGATACATTTCAATCTAACATCAAACACTTTAATTTAGTCTTCTAGAATTCCTCATCAGACCACTTCAATCTGCTTATGAGTTACATGTGAATGGTCCAAAGTGAGCCTTCAATTTATAAAGAACCGAGCACCATGGATAACAGAACCAAACAGAACATCTCTGAAAAAATCTTTGTCAGAGCAGGAAAATCAGATTTTTTATGTGTTAACATTATAAAGGCAGAAGAAGAACCCTTACCTGGCCAAATGAAAAATACTGAAGTAGAAGGGGGGATAATTCTTACGTGTTGACCAGTCGAAGTGATGCTCTGTAGCTCTATAGTCATCTTCATTTAAAAAGAAAATAAAATGCTCCATTGTATTTATCATCACTCATTAAAATATTTGCAATTCCCTGGTACTAATATGGATGTGACTAGTAATTAATTAATCATCACAACCAACCCCAAAATCCCAGGTTATTCATTAGAGCTGAATCAGATAGGACCAAAACAAAGCAGAGACTGAGAAGGGCCCATTTAGTCTTCACTGGTTTGGGTGTCATTGGTAGGTGTGAAGGAGTATCTTCAAGGAAGTTAGAGGGTCATAAATTCAAATATACAGAAGACACTCAAACTTTTATTAAAATTCAGAAAGGCTACAGATTGGGTGAAATATGCAGATCTTGATAGGACATAATTCTCGTGGGAGGCAGAATTAATTCTGTACAAAGAACCTTCTCACCTCATAAACCTGCCCAGCTTTATCATAGGAAAACAGGACAGAAGGTGGATTGGCAAGAAACACAGGAACAAATGAGGTATCACTGAAAGATAGAAAAAAAAAGGAGACATTATCTTCCTGCCTAGTTCTCTAAATACTGATAAAATGAGAAATTGCAAAATGTCTTCTTTGGCAAAAACAAAGTATCATACAAATAGACTTTGCTATTAAGAGACTAGACACGAAATTTAGCTCAAAATATCTCTGGGTAAATCCACAGCAATTCTATAGTGGAGCTCTGTGTGCTCAGAATCCAGCTCAGAATCTAGAAACTGTACACACTGCATACCCTTCGGTATCTTCTGCTTTTCTTCTGGCTATGATTTCTTCCACTTTTTCTTGAGAAATTACAAGAGATTTGCCTCCATGAACAGTATTTGGTGGGAAAAAGCGTGGGTTCTTCAAGTAATTCTGTCTTTTCTCAAGTCTGGCGAGGCACTCACTTATTTCCTCTGTTTTCCAGGACTTACTCTCTTTCCTGGCTCGTTTCTGTGATGCTTTAGTATTCTTTGAAAAATAAGAGTGCATTGTGTAACATTAAACACAGTGATTTTGAGAATGGTGAAAAAGGGAGCTGCACATGTCTAATTAAAACTACACAGCAATGAAAATTTGTATATAAAATACAGCGTTTATCCCTTTTTAACAGAGTAAATGAGTTAAGTACTGGAGTCAAATCAACAATGGGTTTGATGCCTTAGGTTTTAACTTCTGTATTTTTCAAATCCTGTATAGCCTAGTGAATAACTCTGAGTTTCTCACAGCTTGTTTGCTGCTCTCTTAGGCCAGACAGACACAACAAAGCTTCTCCGAGCTTGCTGTTCAAGGACACTTGGGCTGTTCGAGGCCTAAAGGTGGAAACTACAACCATGAGAGAGGTGGAGAAATTGAAGAGAACTAAAGTTTTAATTGGTGAATTTATGCTGATATGCAAATGGACCAAACCTATAACAGTGTGAAGAACTCGTGACTCATCATCCACCTTGGGGTCCATTTTGGAAGCAGCCCCTGGCTCCCCAGGGTGTACCTTTGGAAGTCTTTCAAATAAATCCCGGCCTTTATTCCCTTACTCTTCTCTAGTCTGTGTTTCTAGGTGGCTGGAGAAGGTATCAGGTTGATATTCACCCTTTGTTGCAGAAACAGCAAGAGGCCTTACAGATCAGACAGACTAAAATGAACTTGTAAAATGTACCTTACTCATGGCTTTAGCCTCGAGGCTGGAGTCTGGAGGCGAGGACAGAGTTGAAGACACACCTGTCACACTGCCAGGCAGGCAGATACTCTCGTCCAGAGAAAAAGCACGTTGTTTCTGTGTCCCTTTCAGGTATCCAGGTTCTGATGCTCCTGCAATTCAAAGGAAAAAATTAATTCTGTAAGAGGAAAACATGAATGATAAGCATGAATAAGAATGACAAACATGAAAAAATGACTTAGTCTAAGCATAGGTATAAGAGTTTATTTTATGTCTTGTTGATAGCAAAAATACAGTTTAAATCCCCTAGAATTGAATTTACATTTATAATTTATTTTGTACAAACAAAGCTGAGTGCTTTAATAAGAAAGCTTTTAGAAGCTCTAATTAAACAGGCTGTATACAGCTCTATTACTCCCAGAAAGATATGTTAACCTTACAAGTGAGTGGGACTTAGAATGCCCTGTTCAGTTTACAAAAAGATTTCTATGATGGACTTCTGGCAGTCAGAAAATTGAAAAAACTAGGATGTACCACCTAGACTAATGCTCCTATGGTGAGACAGCAAAACTGCCACCAACTTTAAGAGGTGAGATTTTTCACATTGGAATACCTAATCTTGAAATCTGTGACTAAGTTGGTTACTCTGAAATGTTCAAATGTGAAAAAATTCATTTCAATGATCGTAAAACCTTTCATCTTGGCTCAGACATAAATAAAAGAAGTAAAGAAGTCTTGACATTGACCAAAATATTTTTCTTACTCATATGTAAATAAAACTGACGTATTTCCAGAACTGGAAAATTTTAAACCCTAAATAAAGAATACAATTTCATTTCACTGAAAATACTTTTTACTGTAATGTAACTGCTTCCCTTCATTGTATACAAGATGTAGTTGCAACTTTTGTGCTAATGAAATTGGATAGAAATAGAACACTCAGAGTTTTTGTGTGAGATGGAAAGAACTGTCAACAAATGTGCAACAACCATTAAATGTCATACTGAAGAACATCTAAACTCAGTAGTTTTGAATTTATCAATTATACTTTGAGAATGTGCCCTTAGTGGAATTTTATGCTTAAAATACTAGAGTCCCTTCTGCTTTTACAGAAAACTGTAAAAATATACTCAGATCTGCTACATCCTCCAATACTTAAATTACGGAGTGTTCTAAAAAGTCTAAATTACTTTCTGCTTTAAAAGTTACCTTTTGGTGCTTTAGCAAGAGGTACTTTCTCAGTGATGTAATCCTCAGGACAGATTAAATTATTTTTTCTGAGAAGTTCGTTATCCACAATCCACCGAAAAGAGGATGCCACTGCAACAGTAAAACCAACAAACAAAAGACAATGAGAAACCCCAAAATATTAGCCCCTTAAAACACACTATCTTGATCAATCCAAAGTAATGTTTTTACACCTCATCCCTGTCAGGTAATATTTTTTAATAGAGATATAATCTGCTATTTTAATCCCAAGAGTTGGAGATGCACCTCCACAATTCTAAATTCAGTTCAAACCCAGCTAAGTACCCACTGGAGAAACACTTAATCCGTTTGTTAATGCTATGCATCAAAATAAGTATGCCTGTAATATTTAGGTGGTAACCCTTCAATTTCAAATTTAAAACCTTGAACGTGAACTGTTTGGTTGTTTGGTTTCTCAGTGTTAAACAGATGTTACTCTACTTGAACCTCAGGACAAAATCCTTCCAAGTTGCTCTGTTCATATAAAGACCACTCCAAATTGGTCTCCAGGTACCATAAGCATGTCCTGGGGGGCAACCTTCCAGAATCCTCACCTGGTGGCAGCCCCATTTTGTGGAAATCTTCCCCTGCATCAGCCTTCATCAGATTTAGAACCCTTTCTTCTTCAGCTTTTGCTCGGGCCTGGGCCTGAATGATCTCCTCTTCTGCTTTGTCAGCTTCTGTCAGTCGGCTCTTATACTCAGCAAGAAGCTGCCACGGGCATGGATGAATAAAGAGAAATCTGAGCTGTTACAGGTGGATGTTTTCTACTTGTCTTTGAGAAGTAAACAGAGACATATTGGTAAAACATCTCCACTTTACAAGCATCAACTGGCCTGCTAAAACCCTGTCATTCCCTGTATGATGACACAAAACAGAAAAAAAATACCTGTGGCTCAGATCATCCAGCATCAGTTTCTACTTTTATACACTGACAACAGCTTCTGGAGTGATGGCAAGATAAGACACCTGGGGCACTGATCAGCAGGTACAGGGAAAAGTTTTCAGCCAGTACAATAGGCATTTAAAGGGCTACTGCGTTTACTGGTTGTACTCTGTCTGAAAAGCCAACTAGAGATAACATCGTGAAAGATCATGTGAATATTAACTTACATGAAAGGTTCTGTGGGAAACCGTGCTCAAGTAAATTTCCATTAAAATGTCAAATGTATGATCAACACCCACCTCTTAGTTTTATTTTATAGAAGATCTAAGTAGCAACTAAAGAGCTCCAAATTCTGACTTGGTTTGGACTTGTACCTTCTCTAGCTCATCTGTATAACTGTCTTGATAAACACTGTCTTTTCCTTGGGATTCAATCCAGTTTGTTGCCATGTCCACCTCAGAAACATCTCCACTGTACAGGTCCTTAAAGGCGCTGGCCAGCACATGCGAGATGTCCTGGGGAAAGAAAATGAGGATGTTTAGTGCTTAAAGCCTGAGATAGGATAGGAAGAGATCACTGAGTGCATGCAAGCAGCTGGAATACACAAATGGGAAAAGGTACCTGGAAAGGGGATGCGTGTGCACATGCACACGAGGTGTGGAGGTGCGGATGCCTGTGAGGGTGTGCTGTGGGACAGTGTGTCTGTGCTGGCTGGCTGGATGGGTCAGTGATGGTGATGGACACGGTTCTGTGTGTGCACAGTGTGTGTGTGACGGTTTGCGCAGGGATGGGGCAGTGCGGGGCTGTGTGAGTGGGGAGAGTGCGTGTGAGGGAGACACAAACACTGTACAGGGGATGTGCCTGCGTGTGTTTGAGTCCTTGTGCAGGGTGTGTGTCTGTGCCCCAGGGTGTGTGCAGGGGTGTGTGAGGCTGTTTCTGTGGGTGTGTGTTTGTGCAGGGATGTGAGAGGCTGTTTGCAGTGGGGTCTGTATGAGGCTGTGGGTGTGTGGGTGTGTGTTTGTGAGGCTGTTCATGGCGCGGTCTGTGTGCGAAGCTGATTGCAGGGTGGTCTGTGTGTGCCGGTGGGTCCGTGTGCGATGCTGTTTACAGGGGGGTCTGTGTGTGCAGCTGTGTGTGTGTGTGAGGCTGTTTGCAGTGGGGATCTCTGTGTGTGAGGCTGATTGCAGGGGGGATCTCTGTGTGTGAGGCTGATTGCAGGGGGGTCTCTGTGTGTCTGTGTGTCCCGCGGGTTAAGCGCAGGTCTGTGTGTATGTGAGGCTCTTTGCAGGGTCCGTGGGCAGGGCTGTGACGCTATCTGGGGCTATGCTATTTGTGCCCGTGCTGCCCGGCCCCGTTACCTGCGGATTGGGGCTGGGGCTCCCCTCAGCCACGTCCTGCCCGGTGCCGAGATCCTCCGGGCTGGGGCTCCCCTCAGCCATGTCCAGCCCCGCGCTGGACTCCTCTGGGCTGGAGCCCCCTTCAGCCATGTCCAGCCCGGTGCCGAGATCCTCCGCGCTGGGGCTCCCCTCAGCCCTGTCCAGCCCGGCGCTGGGATCCTGCGTGTCGGGGCTGGTGCTCCCCTCAGCCAGGGCCGGCCCGGCCCCTCCTCAGCCTCCCGCCGCCGCCGTTGCCGAGTGACCGCGCGGGCGGGCAGGCCACGGCCCGGCGGGGCAATGGCGGTGCCCCCGTTCCCTTTCCCCGGCGCCATCGCCCCTCACAGCCCCGCCAGCGCTCTGCGGGCTGAGTGCGGCACCCCGAGTCTCTGAGGGGCTCGTACCCCGTCTCCGCCCAGCCATGTGCTTGAGATCTTTTAAGAACGAAGAGCCTTGTGAATGAATAAGAAAGGAAATAAAATGTTGACTTGAAACCTGCGAAGGGGGTTTGGACTTTGGGGAGATGGTGACGGGATATGGAGAGGTCCTGGGTGGCCCCTCCGCCGCTCTGTGCAGGTCGTGGGTTCCCTCTGCGGGAAGAGGCTAAAACCTCTCCTGACTCCCCACAGGCGGGACGAGGAGGCTGGGCTCATCCCTGCCGCTGGAACCGGGCTGGGAGATGGGAATATTCATCAGCAGCCCCAACCCATCCATCTCCCGCTCTGCCTGCGGCGCCCTGGCTGTGTACACTGGTTGCTAACAACAGGCTCCGCTGAACCTGGTGATATTTTCCGTAGAAACCATCCCGGTGTAGATTTTCTCCTCGTCCTGCTGCCTTTTGATTCTTTCTTTCTTTTTCCTCCCCCTCCTCCACCCTTCTTGCTCAGGGTGAAGGAAGCAGACTGTGGCCCCCGGGCTTCTCCATCTCTGTCAGGGTCCTTTGGCTCTATAGGGTTTTGGAGGGGTTGGGCAATGTTACACCCTGAACGGAAAATGACCATGGCAAAAATAATTGGAATTCACCAACAGGTGTTGTTCCACCAGCAGATAAGCCAAAGGCTGTGGGTACAAACCCCACGACAACCATGGGGGTGGTTGAAACTCAACTTGTTTTTTTTAGGCATGTGGTGCACGGGCTTGAGACTACAGGGTGTCACGAGCTTTAGGTCCTCAGCTCACCAAAGTCTGCGTTTGGAATAAAACACCAAATTAAAGCCGGAGGCACTGCTGTGGTTTTAATTTCCCTGTGGAAAAGGGACGCTTGCCCAAGAGAAAAACTGGCAAATCTGCAATATCCTGTTCCAAAGTTTAAGGCAGAGAAATCAGAGATGTCTGACGAGGATAGGACCAGGTACCTGTGCTTTCCAATAGAAAAGGTTCACAGCTTTCATAGAATCACAGAATCACTAAGGCTGAAAAAGATCTCTAAGATCATCATTACCCCAGCACTGCTGAGATTACCACTAACCCCTGTCACCAAGTGCCACATCCCCACACTTTTTGAAGGTTTCCAGGGGGTGGTGACTCCACCACTGCCCCGGGCAGCCTGTTCCAAAGCTTGATAATCCTTTCAGCAAAGAAATTTTCCCTAATATCCAACCTAAACCTTCCCTGGTGCAACTCGAGACCATTTCCTCTGTTCCTGCCCTTGTGCCCTGGGAGGAGAGCCTGACCCCCACCTGGCTGCACACTCCTGTCAGGGAGTTCTAGAGAGTGAGAAGGTCCCCCCTGAGCCTCATTTTCTCCACGCTGAGCTCCCCCAGCTCTCTCAGCTGCTCCTCATCAGACTTGTGCTCTCAGACAACTTTGTTTCTGTGCAGGCTTGTAGGTTCTCGCCTTTAAAATCACTGCATCCACATTTTAACACGTTTCCATATTAGAAGTCCAACTTTTCGCATCATGTGCTATTACAATCGATTTTAACATCTGTTTGCTAACTGGAACGTTAGTAAAATCCATCATTTTAAAAAAGAATTCTTTCCCAGCCTTTAAAATGGTGACGGTAAAGCAGATGTTTTTGTTTAAAACAGTATATAAAAGCACATGAAAACTGACTGTGGAAAAAACTTTCTGTACTTTCATCTTTACTGTCTTTCAGTAACTTGCCAAGCACATCATCTCAGCTTAGAAGCTGGATTTTGTTTTTCAAACTACAGTCCATAAAATCTGGAAGTGAAGGTGAGATCCATCTGCCCAGGAGCCAACTGCAGGATCAGAAGGAGGGGCGTAAACCACTGTTCCAGAGCAATGCACAATTGTTTCCCATATGACAATGGGATATTTTCCCTTAGATTTCCATTTTTATGCCATTATCATTTACTTAGAGAAACTTAAAAAATAAATGCCACAGTTCCTATTGTAAAACTGTTAAATTCATATATACATATGCAAGCACTCATTTCCGTATAAATGTGATGGACATTAAGAATAATTTACATATATATCATCCTCTTTAGCACCCTTATAAGATATTTAAATTCCAAAGGCTGAAGAGAGACTCATGCATGTAGGGAATGGAAAAAAAAAAAGCAACAACAAACCAACCCAACAGCAACTTTATCCCACATTTATAGGTATAAATATACAGGTATAAATATTTATCTGTGTAAACGTACACACTTTGTGTAACTGCCATGGATGACTTCTACCAGGTGTTTTACCTTGGATTTCCCTCTGTAACATGTAAGGCTGAATTTTATGATGGGTTTTAGGTTTGGATTGGGTGTGTGGATCTGAACAGGCTCCCGAGGGCCCCACCTTGACACTCGCATGCAGTGTGATTTTTCTTGGAGGAAACTAATCTGAAACTGAACTCTCCAGGATCACCTGATCTGCTCCATCCGCTAATGGGCTCTCAGTCTACAGGACCAGGCACAAGCTATTCTGAAATAAAATATGCCCAAATGCCTGTCACAGACCTTAGAGGAATCATAAATTCTGCTAAAATACAGATAATTCCACGTTTTAAAGTAGTCTCCCAGTCTTGTCAGGATCATATTGCTTTTCTGAATTTATTTTGTTCACACTCCCCAAGTGATCCCCACACATTCCTTGTTATCCTGTGGGGACTCTTCAAAGCTCAGCTGTTGTCCAAACCCATTCTTTCTTCTGGTAGTAACATGTTCAGCAAACGTCCTTCCCTTTGTAATCTCTAACAAAATCAGAATCCTGGAGGTGATTTGTTCAGGTATCCAGTACCAAATGACACTATGATAGGACAAGCCCAGCTCCTTCTTTCTCCTTGTTCTAAGACTGACAGTAACAGAACATTTTTGCATATAAAATAACTGGATGTAATTTGAATGCAAACAGAGAGCTCAGTTACTGAGTAAGAGGTTATGTGTACATAACAAAATTGCAAAGTGGGACTGTATTGTACGTTTTTTACAAAAATATCTAGCTCCGTAACAGTTTTATTTACCTTGTTCCTCTTTTATCAAAAATATAGACAGATGTTATGTCCTGGGTCTGTAAGTCAGCCACTATATTTCTTATTATTTCTATATTTATAACCAATGGACTACTGTGTCTGCCTATAATCTTAAATTATTGTGAACATGTATTCCTTAAGTGTGTAAACACTGAATGAATAATAGCATCCTTTCAATGCTCACAGAAAAGTTCATACATTTATCTTCACAGTGATCCCGAAATCTTCACTAATGTCAGCGGACTTCTTTAGAGAGGGCGCACTCATTATACTGATTCCACTCACTTGGTGTTTGAAAGGTTTCTTTGAAATTATGAAATTCAGGACACTCTTAGAAATAAAAATTGAAGGTGTGTCCCCCTTGGGGTAATACAACAGTATGGATTAATTTAGAAATATGTACCTATACATAGCTCTCAGCTAAATATAATTCAAATTTCTTTTTTCATATATATATAGATAGATAGATATAGATATACAAAATAGTCTTGGCAATTATATCGATTTAAAAAAAACCCCACAAATTCTTGGGGTTCAGAATGCATCAAGACTCCACGTATTTTTTGATAGTTTCAGCAATTTCTGGCAACAAGACAAGTCCTGCAGGCTTCAGGTGGCATTCTTTAGATGTGGGAACGCAAGGGAACTGACACTGCACTGCTGCCTTTTTCTCCGGAGGAATTGCACCGTTTCGCATACTTGCATATGGGCAGCTGAAAATAATTTCTATTATTTGTAATTTTTTGCTAAGCTTTTTTGGGGGATTTCACGAAGTAATTCCCAAAAGTGCGTTGATGGATGATTCACTTTGACATTGCTGCCCTCCAGTGGTCCTGTTAAGGTTTCCGTGTTTTACAGGAAAGCCTTTAAAAACAAACATTGCATATTAAATCTTTGTTTTGATCAGGCAACTGAGCAGGCATAAATATTGCCATCCATGCAATCTGGCATCTTTTCCTATCAGTGTATTGGGTAAAATGTTTTTCACTGCCGAAACTATGTATTATCTTGTAATTATTGCAGATGCAGCCAAACAGGTATCACTGGAATGCAGTTCTCTTTTGCATGTTACTATCAAAGTAACTCCTTCTTCTTAAAGAAGAGCTAAAACCAGCATCCAAAAAATGACTTTAAAACCCAAATAAAATTTCTCCATTTGGAAAATGGAGAAATAACCTTTCACTTTCAGGTGAAAAGTGGCAAAGAGCTTAGTTTCTAAAAGTTGGCTTCTCCCATCACACTGCTTCCCTGTCCCACCAAAGTTGCTTTTTCTTCAAATGTCCTTGTTTGGAGACAATCCATATCTTACAGATCTGACCTTGCTTCAATGTGCTGTGATCATCTCCAGTTGGAGAGAATTTGAAATAACCTGTGACTGGCAGTTCCAGCTGAATATTTTTCATTATTTTGTCTCTTAACACCGTGTGTGGAGTTATTTTGTGACTCTTTGACATGAATCAACTATTTCCAACTTGCTTCCAGTTTACCTTTCCTGAGTTTCAGCATTTCTTTGTTCCCTGCACTTTTTTCCTGTACCTAGAAGTCTGTCCCTCTCTCAAACACGTGAGTGGGTATTGCCGTGCTTCTGCTGAAATACTTACGCTGTAATTTCACTCAGGCCACATGGGATTTACAAACCAGACACACCCAACAAGTAGGAGAAGCATGTGGAAAATGCATACACAAAGGGGCCAGTCAGCCCTTTCTGGCGGTGTCTGGGCAGATACACCACTCTAATTAAACTGGAAATGGCTACGCCTCCACACAGAGATCCTGGGATCCTCCGTGGTACCTCTGCATGCAGATATCCTGGCATTCTCCATATTTCCCCTCCACACAGAGATCCTGGGATCCTCCATGATACCACTGCATGCAGATATCCTGGCATTCTCCACATTGCCCCTCCACACAGAGATCCTGGGATCCT
>VYZQ01013152.1:54073-64463 GCA_013400655.1 Mystacornis crossleyi | reverse complement strand
CTAAGGGAACCTGATTTCCAAAGGTGCTGATCTCCACCAGCTCCTGCAGAGCCACGAGGCTGCTCTTCCCCACAGTTCAGTGTGTTCCTTGCAGGTGAGGGACTGGCACCTGCTGCAAACCTGGGAGTGCTGGGAAAATTTGCCAACGGGTAAATATTGGGTGGAGCAGACTCAGTGGCAGGATCAGTCCTAGGAATCCCAGGTCTTGCATGGGCAGGGAAGAGTTAGCAATGAGAGCTGTGTTCACTCAATGAAAGCCAGCACTGATAACCGAAGAGCAGTGATTGCCTTTATGGCAGGTGAGTCACCGGGGCACTGGAGCTGCCCTCCCACAGGGGTGTTCAGGCTCCTTGGTGAGAGTTCTGGCAGTTCCCAAAATGTAAAAGGCAACATGACAGTGCTACATTTTGCTGTCCATCAACTATAGACTTACTTATTCAGCCTAGTGGAAGGTCTCCCTGCCCATGGCAGGAGTTTGGAACAAGATGATCGTGAAGGTCTCTTCCAACCCAAACTACTCTGTGAGTCAATGAATCTCTATATGAGAGTAGGATTTAGAGAGACCTGATGATCTGAGGATTGTAACACACCGCATCTGAACCAGTAAACAGACTGGGAAAAGACATCAAAAAACATTTCAGTGAACAGTCAGAGCATAACTAAAGTGTTTGAGAATTCCTGTCCTGCTTCTGCATTGACATGAACACTATTTAATATGACATTTTCTTTTGTGTTGGTTTTTTGTAATTCTCCTGCTGACAAAAACAGCCCGACGTGGCTGCCAAAGCTCCCTGCTGGCCATATAACCCCCAAATGCTTCTTACACTGTGTAACCGTGGCAGAAGTCCTGAGTCCTTTTTGCAGAGCAAACAAAGCCCTTTGCTGTTACCCTTTGGAGAGGTGGTTGGGAACATTTCAGCGGGGTGAGGAGGGTGCGTGTGAGAGTCTGAAGGGCAGAGGGAGCCAGGAGGCATCTTCTCCATTGGAAATACTCGGTGTTGGGGTGGTGTAGCATTCCTCTGAGATGAAAAGCTGCTCCTTCCACTGTGTGCAATTAAGTCAACACTTGAGTCATGCTCTCGGAGTGGAGACAGGTAAACTGCTTTGCTTTAGGTTTGCTGTGATTTATGGTTCACTGTGGAACTGAACCCTGCAAACGTTTTTGGCTTTGAGCTCCACGATTGCTCTTTGCTGCCTGGGCTGGGCTGTGTGTGCAAAACAAAGGAGGAGAAGGCAAAGGGGTGTAGGAGTGAGAGAAATGGGAGATCTCCTTGACTGTGCAGGGCTCCAGTTCAGCTGATGATCTTGGCACCTTTGCATATGGACATCTGTGCTGGAGGGTGTGTTACAGAGGCTCCTCACCCAGCCTACCTGACATTTAACTCTTTCCAGCCTCACCTCTGTGGCTGGAGAGCTGAGGGGATAATCAAGATGTGTCCTGGCTTTGGGCCTTGTTCCTCAGTAAAGTATCACAGCTCTGACCTTGTACTCTTCGGGTGGCAGCTTTGCTTTGGGAAGGCAGTGCCAACCCCCCAGCCCATCTCCAGGCCTAGGAATTCCCTGACTTTGCTTCTTTATGAGCACAGAAATGATGGTGTGGACAAGAAAAAAATGCATATTCGCATGAGATTGTTAAACTGCTATATTATTCTTATGATATTTTTTGTTAGTACAATTTCTGCAGCTCACAGAAGCCCAGTACCTCCTCACATCCCTCTGTTTCATTGTTATTCTGGATGTATATTGTTTTCAGCAATGCAAAGGAAAGGGAATTCAAGCACGTGCAGAAATACAACTCAAAGGACTGTAGCCTTCTGGAACAAGGCTCTGATGAGAGCTGGGCTGTGGGACCTCAGATTCTGGGGGTTTGCTGCAGCATATCAGCACTCTGATGGTGACTGCTGTGATTTCTGATGAATGCAAGAAATGCAAGACTGTCTGTTACTGCCTGGCTTGCTCTGAGCACACACGTCAAGCCTATCAAAGACTTAGAAATGGCGATGAGTTAACTTAGGGTGGCAGAAAGGTCCAAGCAGCCTAAATGGTGATGCTTCTGGATGTGCACAGAAGCAGAGAGAGCAAATGTAATGGCAAAATATGAAAAGTTGGACAAGGTTTTGTGAGACCTCCCGACAGGCACCATTTGGATGTGGCACTTGGGGATATGGTTTAGTGGGGAACATGGTGGTACTGGGTTAATGGTTGGACTTGATGATCTTGGGAGGTCTCTTCTACCCTTAGTGATTGCACGGTTCCAGCTTCCACTTCAGCTATGACCATGGAAAAGGCAGCACAGGAGGAAGGAAGCACAAGGAGGTACAGTGGGCTCTCATGAAGGGGTACATGCAGGGCGTGGTCTTCAAGCCCCAAGGGATGATGGCAGAGAAGCTCAGCTGTGTTTTCTTGGTGAAGCCCTGTCCAGCCTGAGGTAGTGATGGTTGTGTTCACAGCAGAGTGAGGGTGCCATTGCACCCCACACTGCTGTGAAGAGGTTCTAACTACAGTATGGTCCACATCATTTCTGGGAAGAGTGGAGCTCTCTTACACTGCCCCCTTTGCCACAGAGGGCACAGAGACACTGACCAGTCCATCTCTCAGTGAGGACTTGTGCCAGGCGGTGTGAGGACACAGTAGGGTGTGACACAGAGAACAGGGAAGGAGTTACTACGATGCCATTTTGTGTCACTACTTTCAAACTGCTCTTCTCTACTTTTTCTCTCTTGTGAAAACCATCATTTCCTCAGCACCTCGGCTTTACTGGAGTTTCCAGTCTGGCTGGCTCCTCCAGCAGCCTTCCTGTACACTCCCTCCAGTACTCTTCCCCATCAGCTGAAAGGGTGACAGGCTTGTCAAAACCCCCCTGCCTCAAGGTTTTTAAGGCTGTACCAGGAATCTCCCGGCTGCTTCCAGCTGTTGTCCTGCCTGCCAGCAGCTGCCGATTTGCCCCATCTGAATCAATGTCTGTGGGTTTGAAAAAGGAATGTTCTTTCCTGGGTCCTTTGGAAAATGTCTAGCAGGAGATGAGCCCTCCCCATGCCAAGCTGGTGACTGTGAGGTAGAAGAGTGGACTTGGGAGGAGTCATGGGGTGAAATCTCTGCTCTTTCTTTGCTCCACTTGTTTGGCTTTGTTAGTTTTGTCCTAGCGTGAGGAGTTTTGCTATATTAGGGCTGTTTTCCTTGGGTGGTGGCAGCAGCCTTGTATTTGTGGACTGTAAAACTCTCTGAGAGCAGGGTCTGGGCTCTCAGAGGAGCAGCCCAGTTCCTGGCAGGGAGGGACAAACTGTCCCAAAGTATTTTTCACCACATGTTTTCTAGATCTGCCACCATCAGAGAGGGACTTCTGCCTTCTGTCAGTGGAGCTGCTGAGGAGAGAGAGGACTTTGAATCTGCCAATAACTCCATCAAGTGTTTGCATCAGGATAACCTAAATAACCAGAAACATACATAAACAATAACAAACAATTTACTAAAAAACATTCAAGTAGAGGGAAACTTTATTTCCTCACACTGGATTCCTTTTCTTTCCCTCACCTTATTTGCCATCATCATCCTTCTACCCTTCAAAGATACCTAATTTAGGAGGAGGGGACAGAGGGGAAGAAATCAATTCCACTCAGTAAAATCCTCACGACAGTGCAGTTTTTTTCTGTCTCACTGTCTCAAATGCAAAGCTCATAACTTTTTTCTGCCCTAAGCTCATGCCTTTGCGAGGGTTTGTGGTTACAGTTTCTATTTCTACATTGGCAAGTTCTGACCCTTTTTTTTTTTTTTTTAACTTGTGAAAAGAATTATGCCTCCACCAGCATCTAAAAGCTCGCTAGCCCCAAACTCTGACCCGTGGCATCTGCTTAAGACCCTTTCCTTGATTTGCGGACCACCGAGGATGGATTCAGAGCACTCGGTGTCTGCTGGAAGCCGCGCCGGAAAGGCGCGGAGCCCGAAAATGTGGCAGCCACAGGAAAAAGAAGCATCGCTGGGAAGCTCCAGCAGCAGCAGCAGCGGCGGCAGGAGGAGGCCGGGCCAGCGGCGAAGACGCCAAATTGGAGCAGGGAGGAGCCAGGGCCGGAGCGGCGCTTGGCCGCGGTCGGTGCGCCGGGCAGGCGGCGGCGTGCGGATGCGGGAGAGAGATAAATGAGGAGTCAGAGCGAGCGCGCAGTTCCAGCCCAGGGCACGGAGCAGGCCCTGCTGAGCCAGCTGCCGCCGGGGGCTGCCGGCGCGGGGAGCGGGGCGAGCCCCGCGGCTCTGGCGGCCGCCCCGCAGCAGCGCTGACTTGGGGCACAGCTGGCTCCCGCAGCCCTTCTGCTGCTACTGGCGGCTGCTGCTGCGGCCATGGAATCCAATGGCACATTCCTCGCCTGCAACAGTAAGTCTGGGGAAGTGTTCTTCGCTTCAAGCGTTTCGGCTCTCTTATCTTCCAAGAGCTTTTGTTCTTCCTCCTCTCCTCTCCTCCCTTCTCCGCTTCCCCATTCTCTCGTTTGGATGTAATGGAGAATTTCATCGCTGTTACAGAGAGAGATGACAGATTTTGCTCTGTTAATTGTCGGAGCTGTGTTGGTAGGAAGGGTGCCTCGGCTGGGGAAGCGTCTGCAAGTTCAGAAAAGTGGATCCAAATCTCCTCCCCTTTATGGGAAACTGAGAGCGGGATGGGTGCTCCGCTGAGTAAACTCTGTGGGCTCTGGTGAAGAAAACAGAGTCTGGATAAACACCTGGGCTCAGGAGCTGTCCCTGAGACACTGCAAATATTAAGTACAAAATAAGTAGTGTTTCTAAAAAAAGAAGTTCTCTTTGCCCTTGCAGCAATTGAGATTTAAGAAGGTACCAAGTCTGGGAGGCTTGTCTGATAGACAGGGTAATGAAATATCCCCCCTTATTTCTTCACCTGACCTTATGTATTGCTTTGTTACCCCTTCACTGTATTTTACTTTGATGAACAGAAACAACTCAGGGCTGTGATAGCTACAGAGTTAAACGGGATATTTTGATCCCCAAGAAATGGGAAAAGGCTCCAGTACTTTTATTTAATGAGATAGGGGCTTTCTTACTACAGATGAGCTATAAACAAAAAACTGGTAGAGCAATAAGTGGTTGCCCATAATCATAATCATTTTAGTGTTACCAGCAGAAATGTGAAAAGATTCCCCCAGGTTTGTGAAATCTTCACTGTGATTTTCCCAGATGGTAGAAATCTGACAGGAGGGTGAACCAGAGGTTAATGTTATACTTTTTGTAGATATCTCATTCATTATACAGCCACTGGGGAAAGAAAGCTAAGAAACACATCTGGAACTGTTAAAACATTTCCCATTTTGGCCTGTGGGTTATTTTTCAGTGAATATTATTTAGTCCTCTGGGTTTAGGGACCAAGAAGAATTCAGTGGCTGGTAATCTATTTCATCGTCTGAAGCAGAAAAATACACAAATGTTGAATGAGCCAAGAATTTTAAAAAGTATTTACTGAAATTCCTTGACACATAACACACACAAGTGCCAAAGTCACTCCAAATGCCAGACTACTTAGACAAGAGGAGTTGCGCACATGTGGATTTCTTAGCAGGATTAGGCTTGTGCTATGTAGTTTGTCAGAAATTTGTGATACTGTGGGTTGTGGATATGTTTTGTCCCTGGCTCTATGTAGAAACTCAGATTCTTTCTTTCAGTTTCTCTCTCTTTTTTTTTTCCCCAACATAGATACAACAACAGCTGTATTTACCATGTCAGAATTAATGTGGGCTATTAATACTCTTTCTCTCGCCTCATGAAGTTGGTTTGTTTCTGAACTGGGAGCCCTTGTGCTCATAGACTGTAGATAATAGCTAATTTGTACTATGCCTTACTCTTATACACTGATTTGTCACCCAAGACACTGTGTACATTGTGAGGGGAGTGCCACAGCCCCATTACAGGAATGCCCTCTGCCACAGTCCAGAGTGAGAATCAGCTTGTAAAATCCTACAAGACAGGCCACTTCCTTGTTTCCTCTGTCAGCAAGTCCACAGGATTAACATCTATATTGAAATTTCCAAATGAATCATCTCCACCTGCCCTTGTGAGCTGGGAGCACTGAGGAGGCTCCTTCTGGACTTCAAGCTCCACGGGTGGAGATAATGCAGCTTGGGATCAGCTGGGATCTGCTCTGGAGCAGCTGGTGACTTTGATCTCCTTTCCTAGCAACAAAATGCTCCCAGCACACACCTTTGATGCAGGTTGTGCTTGATGCACTTCGTGGGAGTTTTGTGAGCCGTGGTGTTCCCTATAGAGCAGGGGAATTTGAGATATTGACACATCCCAGTACATTAAACAGTCAACTTGTCCCTTTTTCAGACAAGTAAAATTCACTTTGAATCTTTTTTTTTTTTTTTTTTTTGACACAAAAGGTGCAAAACTTCCCATCTGAGCAATGTCTTTTAGTGAAACTAAAGCCCACAGTTGGTTCTGAGATTGTTGCCAGGGTGTAAAGCCCCATCAGGTCCAAAAGTAGGTAAGGCAGGGCAAGAGGCTGCTTGGGAAAAAATGGATTTTAATGAGGGAATGAAAAAGAAAGAAGAGGGAAACACAGTCACTTGGAAAACTACTGCAGGTAGCAGAGATGAAAGGATACAGCCAACTACAGGCAAAAGTAAGAGGGAGAGGGAAAAGCAAGAGGGAGAGGTGCGTGGGGAAGAAAGGGTTTGTGCAGGATTGGGAACTCAGCTGCTTGGATAGACAGCGCTGGGAGCCAAAGGTGTCAGTGATTTGGGAGCAAAGTAGAGTTTCCTGTCCAGGGACATCGATTTAAACACGTATTTTGGACGGAAAGCTGGAGATAAACACTTGGGGATTTGATCACCCAGGGTGGGATTCAGCTGGGTCAGTGCAGGTATCTCTAAGAAATTTTAGGCTCATTGGGATCTAGACAGGAGGATTGTATCCTGTGGTCTCCTGGCCCTGTGTTGATACTGTAGATATCTAAATACTCCAAGACTGACCCCCAGCCATGTGTCTCTGAGGTCCTTCTTGTGGTGGAGGGTCTCAGTCCTCACTCAGCCAAGCCATCAGACCAGAAGGCTGCAGACCTTGGTCAGACATAGAGGGTTTTTTTTTTTTTATTTCTTTATACAGGCAGAGAACATTTTGGCAGTTTCTTCTAAACTGAAATACTTCACACCTAAAATGAGCCAGCCGAAACACTGTATGTGGGGAAATTCTCACACCTCAGGCTTCCCCTCACATGGTACCTTTTAAAGCCCTGTGTTGAGGTACCACACAAGCCTCAGTGGCTGGTTTTGGCTAGATTACAGAAATTCCAGATAAATCCCTTAGGGGAAAAAAAGGGATTTTCCCCCTAGTTTTGCATAATTCAGTTGTGCAATTGAATTATTGCACAAATTTTGCCCTGCTACAGAATGTTAAGAATGACTTGCATATCACCTATGGAAGAAATTTCAGCTCCTGAAGAAAATGTTGAGAAAACCTGTTAAATGGCCTTTAAAAAATGAGGCTGGGACCCAGCTACAATTGACTTTGGTTTTATGAAGAGAACATCTTCATCAGCATGTTCCCGGAAACATGACTTGGGAGCTGGGAAACTGAGCTGCTCGAGTGCTCCTGGCTGCTGATCCTGGTCCTATCCATCAAGTTGATACCCTTCTTTTCAATTACTTTCTTTCCACACCAACTACTGCAAAAGCTGTGATTTATTGCAAGCCAGTATTTTTTTTACACTCTCTCTGCAGCCAAATCTCTGTGTGCACTGTGATGAAGGGACCAGTGGAAGGAGCAAACCACCCCTTCAGTCCGGTTTTGGGTTCCCAAGTGCAATGAACTTTAGTTGGGTGTTTTGTTTTACCTGGACTTCATCAAGAGCGCAGGGTAGTAGCTTATGATGGGTCACAGCCTGTTCCACACACTGATCCAAGCTCCCTGTGAGGGACCTGGGCTGGCAGGGAGATGTATGAAGGTTTTCACAAATAAAGGTCGTGATTTGGTCTGTCTGTGAAATGTCTGAGCGGGCAGCCTGGCTTCGTTTACACAAAGCAGGGCCGAGGCTCTGTGCTTTTTAATTGCCAGCGCATTTCCCAGGCTGGTTTTGATCCACAGCAAGCTGGCAGGTGGCATGGTCTGGGTGATGGGCCTGCAGCCCTTCCCAGGGGGCAATCTGGGTATGACCAGCCTGTTTTGGGGAAAGATGGGCTGTGTGGACTTGTCAGAGCTGGAGAAGAGGCCGTTCTCCTCCCAGAGACCATTCAGACAAGGTGGGACAGCCAAAGGACACAGAGGGAAAGTGGGGCTGAGAAATGCTGGGCAGGGTGACAGTGCTGATCCCATCATGTGGCTTTTGGCCAGTGTGCAGGCAGGGGGAGGCTTTAGGCAGTGATTTGGAGGACAACACGAGACTTGAGAGAACTCCTCCTGTATGAATTTTTAAGGTTTAATATATATGGCTTGTGCCCCAGCTCAGCAGGACCTCTCAAACACCCTGGGAGGGGAGAGGGCAAGAAAAGCCAGTGTCAGGGAGAGGAGGAGGCGGTTTGCTGCTGGAGAAGTCCGTTCTCAGTGTGACCACAAGGTGGAACTTGGTACATACCACATGCTCCGAGGAGGCACCCACCGGGAACAAGCAGCAGCATCCTTGGCCAGGGATGCACCCATGCATCTGGACTCAGCACCCACTCCCTCATCCCCACTTCCCCACAGGGAGCAAGAAGGGGAGTGCTGGTTTAGAGGATTCACAGGCATTTTTTGTTGGAGATGAGAAGCTATGCCAACAGCAAGGTCTGGTCCTCAGAGGATGCGAGGTATCACGGGATAGAATAAGCTGAGAGCAGTGAGTGGTGTCCTGGAGGTAGGAGAAGAGGAAGAAAGAGAGTTTCCACAGGTGGGATCTGGTAGGGCATGGATGAAGTGAGGAAAGGACTCCAGATGGAAGGACAGGGCATGTGGGACCCTGCAGATGTGGAAGGCACATTTCTGTCACATTCTTCAGTAAGAAGAATGGCATCATGTAAAATAGACCTGTCTTTTTCTTCTTGGTAACAAGTCCAGAGCAAGGCACAACCTTTGGCTTCTTCAGTGGGAAAATCTCCCCTGAACGTGACATTAATTATTTGTTATGTAGTTCCCATAGGCATTACTAGTTATAATTTGCCTCACGTGCATGATGTGATGGGGAAGTGGTGAGATCATCACCAGAACAGGTATTTTTATTCTGCTCCTAAATTATCACAAGTCTGGGCAAATCAGCAGCTGAGTTTTGTCACGTCATTTTTGTCGGCATGCTCTAAGGAGACCGCAGTCAGAATTAGGGTTGCACCACTTTTGGTGTTGCCTAAATATGATGGTGGTGGGAGAACAAGTACAGCTGTAAAGAACTCAAAAGCCAACCTGCTTCTCCCAGTGTGAAGTGCTAATAGTGCTTCCTTAGCTCCCCTGTGAAAGGATACGATGGAGATTAATTAATTTTGGAAAATCATCTGAAGAGCAGCCTGTGCATCGTGGTGTTCTCACACAGCCCATTTCCTACCAGGCACTACAGCCACTCCATCTCCAAGTGCCTGTTTCCTGGATATTCAAGCCCTTTGCTAAGTCTGGCGCCGTGTTCTGACATCCTCGTTCCCATCGAGTCCATTTGCTCTGTGAGTAACCCAGCTGGAATCGATAGGGTGACGAGCACAGCCCTGATCCTCGGCGTGGGGACGTGGGTAACTTCACTCATGTGACCAGGGCCATTTATTTAATTGGGATTGGTCATTTGGGTAAAACTGCACGTCCCACTGAGGTGCAGTTACCTGCCGTGAGTAAGGCTTGGGGAATTCTTCCGTGAGCCATTTGCAGGAATCACTTCCTCCCGTGCCGGAGTGTGACGGCAGCACCGTGTAACACCAGCATCGTGCAACACCAATACCCAGCGTCACACTTACCGGTCAGGCTTCTTCTGTGACTTGTGACATTGTCTTTAAATGACCTCAAGACCACAATATATCCAGCTTAGTTGTTTCCCAAAGCAGGGAATTTCTGGCCTGATTATCTCACCTTCATTTTAAAAACACACTGATTTGAACTGCTTAACACTCACAACAGCAAAACTCGCACATTGCTGTTCCGGAGAGGTATCTCAGCTCATCGAATGCTGACCCTGTGCTTTGTGTGTGAGCAAACTTCAGGGTTAAGTACAGTAAAATGTTCTCCAAGGGCATGGAAAGCTTTGAGCAGAGCTGTCACTGGCACTGCTATTAGGAATTAATGAGAAAATGAAACACAGGGCCTCTGTGTGTTCCCAGATCAATCCCTATGGGATGCTGGTTGCTGCTGGACAGGAGAGCTGATGTGTAGAAAGCAAATTGTTTTGCTAAGGCAATTATGGGAGACTTCCCCACTCCTTTAATTAGATCAGTCCTCTCCAGCACAATGTGAA
>VYZQ01013152.1:0-54055 GCA_013400655.1 Mystacornis crossleyi | reverse complement strand
GACACCTTGCACCCACACACAGAAGAGGCGAAGAGAAAGAAAAAAAAAAAAAAAAAAAAAAAAAAAGGTCTGTGACAAGGTGTGTGTATAACTGCTGTTTTTCCCTTCAGAAAAGGTCATGGCTAGGGAAGAGATGGATTTTACTCCCAGCCATTGCCAGGCCAAAGGGGAATGGCTGTGAGTTTCAGCAAAGGAAATTTACACTGGTAAGAAATTCTTCACTGAGAACATATGAGCTCTTGTACAGGGATCTAAATCGGCTTTGGAGTCTCTGTCCCTAGAGATATCCAAACTCACCTGGACAAGGTTGCAAGGTGACTTTTCACATTGAATGGGTGGTTGAACAAGAGAGCCCCAGAGGTTCATTCCAACCAGAATTATTCCCTGATTCTGTGTAATCAATTACTTGTTAAATCCCGAGGGGTGTGTGTGTGTGTGTGTGTGCTTATTCCTCTACCAGAGTGCAGGGTAAATCTGAATTACAATAATAAACCCAAAGCTATGCAGAAGTGTGGGGTCAGTGACTCACCCAAGTCACGCAGGAAATCAGTGGCAGAGGAGACACTCTCGGCACTCTTAGGAAAATACTCTTCTGTTAGTGGAAAAGGAAGAGCATTAAAACTCAGTTTCCGAGCATCTTTTGGGCCACATCTGCCCTGGCTGAGAGGTGTTTTAGGCACCGTCTACAGTGCCTGTCGGCGGGCACAGCACGGAGCAGCTGTGCACAGAAGAGAAAGGGTGGAGCCAGGCTCGCTCGGATCCAGGCGTTCGTGGGCAGAACAAGCTGACAAACCCAAGGCAGTGATTAGGAGCCGCAAACAATATCTGGGACTTCTCCAGCCGCTGGAAATGATGCGTAAAATCCCACTGGCGTGTAACTGGTGGAAAACTTGTTCCTTCTACCTGGGCAGCTGCCGGCAAGCTCCTCGGCTGAATTTTGCATCCAGTGCGTGAAGCAGGAGGAGAGACTTCCCGCGGTCCCACCCCCAGCTGGACTCTGCCCTCCCCTGCCTCGCTGTGCTCCCGCTGCCCCGCTGCCCGCGCTCGCTCCGCGGAGCCCCGTGTGACACCGCGCCCGCCGGAGCTCCTGGATGAGCAGCGATCCCTGCAGGGGTGGCACGGCCCCCCAGCCCTCCCGACGGCCGGCGCCTCTCCCCGAGCCCCACACTGGATCATGCAGTGCATCCGAAGGCAGCCCAAGCGCACCGTGTCCCAGGAAAACATCCTACTGGAGCAGAGCCGTAGAGTGGCCGCGCTGAATGGCATCAGGCTGGGTAAGGGACAGCTTGGGCAGACCCTCGGCACTGGCAGCCGCTTCCTTTCTCTCTTCCCTGCGCAGAGGCAGTGCTCCACCCTAAACTACAGGCTTATTTTTAAATTCCCAAGGTTTCCTTCCCTTGCGTTTGCCTGTAACCACACGCCAGATGTGTCAACGCTTCGTTGGAGGCATCAAAGAATGTGGGCAAAGGGTCGGTTCCCAAATCTCTTGCTGGGCTTCCTGATGTGCCTCTGATTGAGGGTGTTAGGGGAAGGCAGTGCCCTTCTCCTGCCCAGTTTCAGCCCTGCTCGGTGGCGTGTTGCCTGTTGCTGTTAGAGCCCAGAGAACCACGCAGAGGTTGCTGATGAAAGAGGAAACCCGGGGAGTTTCATTACTGGTGTGCCTGGCTATGCACTCATTGCTGGTTCCTGCTCTCCGGAGGCACAGCCCAAGTGGATGCGAGTCCCTTGATTCCTGTGGACACAGAGGGCGGATGGAAGTGGGAAACAGCCGGTCACCCACCCGAGTTCTTTAGATTTTACCAGAAAGGCTTTCTGTCCTTTTAAACTGGCAAACCTGAGTTAAACCTGGTCTGTAAGCAGGTGGGAGGGGGCGAGCGGGCGGGAGGAGACTTGTTTTATAGCGACTGTAATTAAGTTCTGTCAGCTCAGCAGACCTGTGGGAACAGTGCAGCAATATGGATTATCACTGCCGTCCTAACTATCTCCTCGGTGAACTCAAAGCCCAGCTCCTACCGTGACAGCTATTGTTTTACTGTGCTTCCTGCTTGCTGTAAACCTGAGCTAGATAAGCCAAAGGTTAACATTTCTGATGTCTCAGTGTCTAAAGCTTCCTAGTGCAGTGTATTAACATGATGGTTATTGCGGTGCCGTGTGTGCTTGAGGCAATCCCACCTTGGCCAAACATGATTTTAGCTCTGAACATCACTGCGTGCTGAATATATTCTGTTCAGAAAGTGTGTGATTGATGTCTGGCAAGGAAGGGGGTCCTGACCCTTGAAAGGCACTCTGGAATTTTGCATGCCAAGTGTGTATTTAGTGTTTTACAGAGGATGCTAAGCAAGACCCAGTCCTACTGCATGTTTCAGGCAGGATTTGCACATCCATTTCAGTGCAGTGATTGTGCTTCTCATGCTTAATGTTGTTATAGAGTTGGGAATCAATATCCTTGTCCTGCTGCCCAGTATTTTTTTATCTTTGAAGTGATGTATGTGTACAATGACTCTGGTTTCTTTGAGACGAGTTTTTGTTGCTGTGAGATGGAGCTCTGAACCACAAACCTCCTCCACTTCAGGCTTTGAGCAGTCTGGTCTAGTGGAAGGTGTCCCTGTCCATGGCAGGGAAGTGGAATGGGATGACCTGTAAGGTTCCTTTTAAACCAAACCATTCCATGGTTCTCCATGGGACTGTTAGGAAGAATCCTCAGGTTTCTGCTGGAAAAAGATGGGGTTTTTTCCCTCTGGAAAGCAATTCAAATAACCAGCTGAGAGTAATGTCCCACTGACACATCAGGGGTGTGTTTGTGGTTCCTGTATCAGCAGATCAGAGTGTCTTACGCTGCATCTCTGGCCTAACAAAATGCTGTTGCAGGTAGGAATACAGAAGTTAAGTGACTCACCCAAGAAAAGAGTCTGTGCCAGTGCTTGGTTGGGCAGAGAGGCAGAGCCCAAAGCTCTGGCATTCTTCCCTGGCCACTTTAACTGTGTGAGCTTGAACTGCTGCTAGACAGACCCTGAGCAGCCTGACACAGGCTGTGCCCACCCCGTTAAGGGGATGCCCCTCTTTCCTCTGGGTGGTTCAGGCAGAGCTTGGGGTCATCACTGACACAGGTCGTCTCTGGGTGACCGCTCTCTGTCTGAAAGGAGCCCACAACAAAGAGATGTCAGAGCTGTTAGACACTCGTGATGGGCCCTCTTGCCCTTTTCTGGCCAAACCTGCTCTCTCCTAGAGGGAAGCAGGTCTCTGTCCTCTCCCTGGCTTCTCCCACTGCCCCTGCCATCTTTTGTCTTTGCTATGCCTTCACCATGCACCATCCGTCTTCATCCCTCCCTCCTGCTCTAACAAAATCCAGTGCCCTCCTTTGCCAATCATTTAACCTTTCCTGGTCCTGAGGCACAGTGGCCAAGGATGAGTGGGAGGGCTGCTCCCACCCCATAGTTAGATCCTGGGAAGAAGAAGGAAAGTTTGACCATGCTATTACACTGACTGGGCTGTGCTGGTGAACAGGATGAAGGGCTCTGAGCTCCAGCTTGTGTCTGAACTGTGTGGTCCAAGCCTGGAGGAGAGGAATCTGCCCTTGGCCACCACCTGTGCCCATCCAGATTTGTCTTTACTACGTTGGTGTAGCTCTTTGGGATGTCCTGGTAGCAGGACACATAACATATGCTGCACGCAGGGTCTGTGGAACAAAACATGCCCTGGTTAAATGGATTTCTCATTCCACACTTATGGTGGCATCCAAAGGATTTGAGAGTTTTCCTGCTTTCCTCCTCACCTCACCCTAGGATGACCTGTCCTCCCTCTAGTACTGTAATGATGCCTCGAGTGGCTGGGATCTGAAGAAAAAGATGGAATGAGGCTGGGAGCCAGATTAGAAATGTGGGTGAACAGGGAGAAGGGAGAAGTTGGTTTCCTTTCCAGGAGCCTTGAGGAGAGCCCCAGGGACGTTAGTGAGGCTGCAGTCTGTGCACTTGGAGGACCTTTGCCTTAGAGCAGAAGCTGGCTCAGCACAGCTCAGGAGACCAAGAACCTGTGAAGCTGTTGTCCTATCCGTCCTTCCTGCAGATGATCTGGCCTCTTATCAAGCCCTGTTGATAATGCTGTCCCAGGTCCCATAGCTGGCCTCAACTTTTCACCATGGCCTCAGCTTTTCACCATGGCCTCAGCTTTTCACCATGAGCAGGTCCATGAGCTGGCCTCAGCTTTTCACCCTTCTGTGCTTTGCAGGAGACAGCTTTTTTCTCTTCTCTCCATGAATTTTATTGTGAGGTTTTCTGTGGGGGAAGCACTCAAATTCCCCTCTTGGAATGTTCTCCCCTCTCTAGACTAGTCGAGCTGAGAAGCCCCGGGGATGCTGTAGCGGGGAAGACAATTAATGAGCTAGCTAATTGAATGTTGAGGAAAGAGAGAGGCCAAAGCCACTTTTGCAGGATCTCCAGCTTCTTTCAACTCGGGAAGTTGCAGCCCAGCTCAGCTCTGGGCATGCTCCTTGAGCTCTGCAGAACCAATAAATGGTGTGGGCGGCTCACGAAGTGGACACTGGACACCCCTAATATTTATCTGTGATGTAAATCTCAGGCTTTGGCAGCCTAAAATGCTCTCTTTAGGCAAGTGTATCCCAGTTACAAACTCACTGTGCTGGTATTTCCTGCTGCCACCATGACCGACCTTGGTGTTTTGCAGCACCTGGCACTTCAGTTTCCTGTATGGAATGTCAGGAGAGTGGGAACTTGGCCACTTGGGTCTCATGGTTTTGTTTTTCGAGCAGGCCTGAAGTGATGCTCGGTAGTTTGTCTTGCCTTGTTCAAAAGCCAGTGATTCAAAGCAGCTGTGTCTCCCAGAGAAGAACCAACCCAATGTCACAGGGGACACTGCAATAAAAAACTGTTATTTGTGAGACCCCACGTTATGTTTGTGTAGTACTGAGGAATTTCCCTGGAGGTGAGTGTCAGGTGGCTGCAGGTGGCCAAGTGGCTACGTGCATTGTCAAGATAAGGTTGGAGAAGTTTCCTCTGAGTTGGGATGTGCATGGTCAGCACTGCAGAGTTAAATGCTGCTTCACCAGCTCTGACCCAGCCTTTCACGCAGTGTCACAGAGCTGCAAAGTGCCTGTTACAGAAAGCCCAGGATGTGTTTCTCATGTTTCATGCTCTCACGCTCCTCAGCCCAGATCTGTAATTAATGGTTGGTTTGAGGGACAGATTCTCCAAGGTATTTAGGTATGTGGAAGTCATGCACTGCTGAGACACTCAAAACCATGGAAAATGCCAAATCTGTGTTTTCAGAGTCTCAGAAGGTGCCTGTTGCCTCTCTAGATGTCTTAAGTGCCATCCTAAATCTAGGCTAAGTTGTGAAACCACAGGCTAAGTTGTGAAGTTCCCACAACCAAAAGGTCTGGTTGTTATTACTTGACATTGCATTGGCCTCGTAGTGTAAGAAAGACAAAGACCCTTCGGATGGTTGAGCAGTGGGGAGAGCGTGGCTGCTCCTTACTGCTGCCTTCGTGGTCTGTTGCTGCCTGTCACCAAAATTATCTCTCCTAAGCTTCATCTGATCAGCAAAATTCCCATGTGGATAGGAAAGCACTGCTTGCCAGAGCAGGATGAGAGATATCTTTGTGTATTCCTGTTTCTGCAAAGGAAATTTTGTTGCAGAATAGATTTGAAATCACTTGAAAGTTCCTGACAGCGTTCCAGTTACAAGTTATGCAATTTTCCTTTCTCTGCTTCTACTGTTCTGTTCTTGGTTTTGTTGTAGTTTTCGCATCCTAACAGTAGACTGTATTTGCTGGGAAGGAGATATTTTATCTTTGTAAAACACCTGAGAATTATAACACAAAGTCTTCGGACTAAGAAACATACGAGGCTTCAACCTTTTTTGTGATCATGAAGTGGCGTGGAGGATTTCTGGGTCTCTCTGCTCTGCTGTCCTCCCCAGACCTGGCTGACCCCGTGGAAGGGAAAACACTTTGAGCATCATTTTTTGAGCTGTCTCTTAAAACATTACCACTTCTGTTTCTCCGCAGGCCTCAAAGATGACAAGGACCTGAAGTTCCTCCTGAAAGGCAGCCAGCTGCTAAAAGTGAAGTCAAGCTCCTGGAGAAAGGAGCGATTCTATAAGCTCCAGGAGGACTGCAAAACCATATGGCAGGAGTCAAAGAAGGTGCTGAGGTCCCCAGAGTCACAGATCTGTGAGTAAAATTTGCTCCATCAGAGGTGCCTGGGGTGAACCAGGACCGTGATGTGGTGTGGAGGTGGGGCCTGGAGCAATGAGAGCAGGTCCTTCCTTCCTCCTGTGACACACAAAGTGAGCGATGCTGTCAGCTCGGGGACAGCCACGAGGAATCTGCCGTGTCAGGAATGGCCACATTGCCCAAGATCATGAGCTGCCTGCCTCAAGTGGTTGTGGGGTGGCCTGTGCTGGTCTCAGCAGCCCTGCCTGGCTCGTTTCCTCCCCAAATTGTTCAGGTCACTCAGGTGCCCGAGCCCTAATTCTCGGTGTGAAACATGGTGTGGACATGCGGTGTGGTGAGTGGCTGTTGCTCCTTTCCTGCCTGCAGCCCCGGGGAAAGCAGGCATTTAAGCCTCACGAGGGACCTGCAGAGATGTGGAAATCCAAGGGCTGACAGGAGATGTCTCTGGGAAGGAAAACCTTTTCTCATCCTTATCCTGGAAACCCAGGATCTGTGCTGTTCTAAAAAGTCCAGATACTACAATCACCATTACATGGCACAGGAAAAACCATTATGTTCCAGCAGCACCCAACTTGGCACCATAACTGGGACCCCAATTGAACTCAATTGTGCAGTCAAAATGGAATCAGGCAGGGTGTGTGTCTGTTTATGTCTTTTTTTTTTCTCTTTTAATATTTTTCTGACCTATTTCTCCATATTTTCTGACATTTTTCCCCTCATATTTCACTAATCATTGTGGTCTAGTAAATCCAGGAAATAAATTAGCAACATGGAATATGTTTTATGACAGGTTGAAATGTGTTAATTACACAATTCTTTTGGTAATGATCACAATTAACTAAATGAAGGGTGGGTCTTCCAATTTACCTCCCTTCCTCCCACAAACACTGATAAGGTTTTCAGTAGGAGGAGTGAAGTAGCAGGGTAAAATACGTTTGATTTGTAACCCTGATGGCCACACTCTTCTCACATGACCTTGGGCTCCTCATTTAACCTCTGTGTGCATCCTCCACACATTTTCTTTCTCTTCCTCTAACTAACAGTAGGAGGCTTTGAATCATAGAACCACAAAGGTTTGGGCTGAAAGGAACATTAAAGATCATCCAGTTCTACTTCCCTGCCATGGGCAGGGACACCTTACGCTATCCCAGGTTGCTCCAAGCCCTGTTCAGTCTGGCCTTGCATAGTTCCAGGAATGGGGCATCCACAGCTTCCCTGAGCAACCTGTGCCAGTGTCTTGTCACACTCTGAGTAAAGAATTTCATTCAAACATTTTATCTAAATCTCTCCTTTTTTAGTTTTAAGCTGTTCCCCCTTGTCTATCACTATCTGCACTTGTAAGAAGTCCCTCTCCCTCCTTTTTTATAAAAGGGGAAGGCTGCAGCGAGACCTCCCCTGAGGCTTTGGGTTGTAGGCTGTCCCCTCCTGGGTGTTTGGATGCCAGCCTGGCAGTGTTCTGAGCTCAGCTGGGCTCTTCAGGTCTCCCAGTGCAATAACCCATCATAGCGACAGCAGAGAGCCCTCAGTGAATGTTTGCTGCCTGGGAATGCCTGCTCTGCTGAGCTTTGTCCCACAGAAAACCAAAGTCCTTCCCCAGGTAATATGTATCTTGCTATATGTAACATACCTTGCTGATATATCTTGCTCTAAAACAGATAAGGACATGAGTTGAGAAAAATGACTTTCAGAGCTCCCTTCCTGTGCTCTGAGCCAGCAGTTTCCAAATTATGGGTCTGAGAGCACCTACAGCAACAGTCCTAACCCCACCAAGTCCTTGGAAGTAAATGGGAAGGATCCTTGTGCTGTGGCTCCAGGGACCCTGATGTTTGCCTGGAGAAGCCCTGGTGGATCCATGGCTGTGGCAGTGGCATGAGGAAGGGGTGCAGCTGTGACTGTTTCATAAAAAAGAGTGAGATCAAATCCTTTGAGCTGGGCTCTGGGCACAGGCTGGGGGTGTGTCTGCGTGGGGGTGGATTCACAGCGCTCCAGGTACACTTTGGTAACTGGGCACAGCCAGCATTGCCACACTGCTGGAGACAGGCAGTGCCACTGTGGGCAGGAGAACCTGCTGTGCCCTGGGAGTGTCCTCAGTGACACGTGGGGATGGATCACAGCACGTACCTGCTCTGTGACACTCCATGCAGGCACACCTTTCCCAGGGAAAGATTCTTGTTTTTTGTCGTGGGGATAACATCAGTGGAGGCAGAGCTTGTCCTTGCAGCTCTGCGAAGGCACGCTCTGGCCAGGCTCTGGCCGGACTGGCTTTGCACCCTGTCACCTGTCTGGCTGTGGGAGCTGGACAGGCTGTGTCCCACATACTCCTGGGAGGATGTGAGCCTGTGCCTGCACTTGTGGTGCCGAGCTCTTGGGAGGGTTGGAGGGACACCTTGGGGCTGCTCCAGGTGCACCTGAACCTGGAAGTCAGTGAGAGAGGTGAGTACTGACTCCTGCCAGCTCCCAAGCTGTAACACCAAGGATGTCCATTTTCAGAAAATCAGAATGGTTTTGGTTTGAAGGGACTTGAACATTTCCAGGGATGGGGCAGCCCCACCTTCTCTGGGCAACCTGTGCCAGGGCCTCACCACCCTCACTGTAAAGAATTACTGCCTTATAGCTAATCTAAACCTGCACTCATTCAGTGTGAAGCCATTCCCCTTTGTCCCATCACTCCAGGCCCTTGGCCCAAGTCCCTCTCCAGATCTCTTGGAGCCCCTTTAGGTACTGGGAGGGGCTCTGATGTCTCCCTGGAGCTTTTCTTCAGGGTGAACACCCCAGCTCTCCCAGCCTGTCCCCAAAGAAGAGGGGCTCCAGCCCTCAGAGCATTTTTGTGGCTTCCTGTGGATTCACTCCAACAGATTCACATCCTTGGAGGCCCCAGAGCTGGATGCAGTACTGCAGGTGTTGTGTCATGAGAGCAGGGGAGAGGGACAAAATAATTTCCCTCAACCTTCTGGTCATGTTTCTCCTTGCCTTTCTCTTTTATTGATCCTCTGAGTCCTTCCCTTCCCGAGTTTTCAGATTGATTGCTGGGTTTGAGTTTCATTCTGGATCTTTCAACTTCACCAGGCTGCTTTGGGTCCAGGTAGAGCATGGATTACCCCTAGCTCCTGGTGTGTCCTCTGACAGGCTCTATCACCACAGCTGCCTTCTCATTTGGTCCAGTGTGAAGGTGGTCACATCAGAGGAAGAGTGCAGGGCCATGATTTGAGACCCAAAATCAGGGACTTGAGGGAGAGTCTCTCCAGAGGGTCACCCTTCCTTGTTAACAGACACTGACTTTGCTCTCCAGGACAAAGCCTTTCTAAAGCTGCAGATAAGCTCCCTTTTCAGGATGGAAAAAAGGAGGAGCAGAATGGAAACTGGGAGGTTTAGCTGCAGGTCTAATCTTATCTGCAGCACTGCTGACAGCGATGGATGCACCTCAGAGGAGCAAAGTCTGGGTAGAGCAAGGGTTATGTTTTTGTTTGGATAGCTTCTTGTTATTCCTGTTGGTGTTCTTATGACCATGTGGAAAAGCTATTTGTAAACCATCGTGGGGTGGAATCCGGTAGATAAAAATGGGGACTGCCAAGGTTAGACAGGAGAATCTCAGATGTTCGAACTTCAAAAAGCCCCGCATATCAGGGTTGTGACAGGAACAGATGTTGCCTGGATAAGATATGTGGGGTACAACCATTACCCTCCTCTGTTGTCTTTTTTTTAAACCACTGGGAATTTAAATTAGATGCTGTCTTCATAACTGCATTACACAAACAGGGCTTTGGGGATAGGCTGTCCTTCCAAAATGGTTTCTGAGCAGGTAGAATAATCCATTTTTTCCTTATTGTCAATAATTCCTTATTTTTCAGTATATTCCATTTAGGCCCCAGGGCATTTTTTCCCCCTCCAAAAGCCCTTGAAGCATCTTAAGTCAGTTTTCCAACAAGCACGTTCTGCCCTGTGTGTACTCTCTGGTTGCCTCCAGCAGAAACATAGGGGTGCTGGGCACCAAGGGCTGCACAAAAGCACCTTTAAAAATCCATTTTTCACCACAGCCTGCTCCATCCTGTGTCTGAGCTACAACCAGGCCCACAAACACACTGCTGCTCTTGTTATCTTAACTGATGTGTAGGGTCATGGGAGGCTGGATGCTTCTTTGGCCCATGATGCTTTTCCACAGCTTTCTCCCTGGGCTCCAAAGACAGAGTTAAAGTGGCAGGATTAACAGTTTCAGGGCAAAAAAAAGATTTGTGTGAGGGAGCTGGAAAACAGTTTATTCTGAGGCAATTCACTCCGAGCATCGCTCTGGTGTCAGGGAGGAGAGCCAAAGGGGGCAGAGGGACTCGGATGCAGGAGCAGCAGCCTGTCAGTAGCACTGTCTCATTTATCTGTGGTCAAATATCAGATCTCGTCTAGGTGAAAAAAAAAAAGGCAAAAAGCCATTTTCTGCTTTCAGTGAAATTGATTTTTGAAAGTATTTTCTTAAACCAGCTGTAATCCCTAGTGTGAGCTCATTTAAGCCAGACTCAATCCCTTAAAAACTCTCTCAACTTGGGGATTTGTGGGAATGGTTGAAAACTTTCCAGTGAATCATCCTTTTGAGCAGTTGGTGGAGAAACAGAGTATTCAAAGGCAGAAGGAAAAGGCTGAACGAGTCAATTAAGTTTGGGGGTGCTGCAGTGGGGCCCCAGGGATGGTGCTTTGGTACCTCCTGCACTGTGTCTCTCTCGGAGGCTCAGGGAGGTGACGTTTTCCATGACAGCCAAACGAGCTTCACACACTGAACCAGGGATGACTCACTGGAGCTGCGTCCTTGAGTCACGAGCAGTGAAGTCAAGAGAGAACGTCAGGAGTTGTAGCTGAAATATTTCCATTTCTGGCCAACCGCTTTATGTGAAAACTACTATTGTTGGATTTTTTTTTTTCTGTGTTTTGATTAAAATAATCAGTTTTTGGACGTGATCTAAATTCAGTTGCACTACTGAGTGTTGCAAGTGATGATTGTATTCTTACCTGACTTCATGAAATTGATATTTTGATCTGATGATTAGCTATTCTCACAATTTAAAATGCACAGAATTTGTTCCTGTTCCTCTGACTTCTGGCACAGTTATAGCATATTTTTGCTTGGTTTAAACATGGAACAAAAGGTTTATGTTTATAGCCTAAGACCAGCGTTCAGCAGAAAACTTATTCCTTTGCTTTTGGCTTGCTGTGAAATTTATGAGTGTCCTTAAAATGCCATGCAGTGAACATACCATACCACTTTTGTGGAAGAACAAATTATTGTCTCCATTGAATTAATGTCCTGAACTTGCTTGCAGAGGACCAGGAAGGATGTAATATTGCTCTCTGTTTGCTCGAGTCAAGAAACGAAAGCTTGAAATTGTTCCTGATAAGTGTCTAAAGTCAACAGAAACTCTCAGCAACCTGTGTGCACACAGCAGGTAGCTGGCTGCACCGACAGCTTCCTTCTGCAGTTTCTTGAGGAATCATGGCTTTCGTGGTCAGACATGTATTTATCCCTGGAAAAAATATTTGCTGATGCGACCGCGTTATGCAAGGCGGCCGTCAGCTGCGAAAACAAAACCGTCTGTCTGTGGGTCTCATTAGTTTTTATCAAAATCGCTCAAGCCATAAAACACATCATTTCAGATGCAGAGCTGCCTCTTTCTTCGACTGAGTTTTGAATTAGGCCACCGCGGGCGTTGCTGGGACAGTTTTCATCACAGGCAGCGCGCTGACAAATATTGACCTTATTCTCCATAGCATATGTTAAATGCAAAGGCAGAAGTGTTGAGAGCCTCAGATCCAAATTTAGCGGCGCTGTGATGGCAGGGGAAGTAGGAACTGGTCGCCAAAATAGTTCGCGGGGCCCTGGTTGTGTGGAAGGAATGTAAATAGAGATCACTCTGTTTGAATCAGTGCCCCAAGCCGTGATGGATAGACTGAAAGACTGGGTAAAGACCTTACATTAAAAGCTATTTCCAAACAACCTGTAAAATTGCGTGTGCGTTGTATCCCTGGTTGTCAGCTGGTGAACACACACCAGCAGTGAGGGCAGCCCGCTGTTCAGCAGATCTCGAGTTAGAACAACCTGCTGAGCCTGTCGGTAGAGGGGGAGTGGAGAAGAGAATGGATGAGAAATCAGCAGCTGGGACCTGCCGTAACTCACACCCAGGGAGATGAAAGAGCAACGCCGGCAGGGCTGGGAAGGCACGGCACAGCGGGGCTCACGCTGAGCCCACCCGTGAGTCATGATGTTAAAGTACCCCTCAGGAATCAGGGTGATGGACAGCCTTTGGTATTCCCAGCCCAGGGAGCTGACAGTGCTCCAGCTCCCACTGACTACAAAGGTCCCGATCCCAACTGCGTTTGGCCATTGGCATCAGCCACCCCTGGCGAAAGCGAAATCAGCCCAATGGCTCTTCCCCGGGTGAAACCGAAGCGAGAAGCAGCACACGCGGCACACTCAGCGTGTTGTGAGATCCACGTAGTGCCTCTGCAGGATGCTCCTGGGGTCAGGTAGCAGCTTTCATCTGTTCCTGACGAGATGCCGAGCCGAGGTGCAGCTGGTGAGGGTCTGGCCTCTCTGCAGACACGCGGGGTGGTGTGCAGGCTCTGTACGGCTGAGCACGTTTCTCGTCTGCATTTCTTGACAGTAAACAGAAGTGACTTACTGAGCCAATTAGAGTGGGATGGAGTAATTCAGTGTGACTGAACGCCACATTGCACAGATCGCCTGTTACTGACAGGGTGGGATAAAGGAAAGGATTTGAGGAGTTCTACCCCCAGAGTGAAAAGCTGCTCCCCTTCCCTAAGGAGTGACTCGAGGAAGGCTGTCTTGGCAGTGCCCATGCAGTGACCCTCCTCTCCCACTTCATCAGCAAAGGCACAAGAAAAGAGAAACACCTGTCAGTCCTTGTCCTTCACATGCTCAGTAGTTTGCAGGAGATGTGAGTTCAGTTTATTATATTCTCTCTTGACAAATACTCTTGACAAAATGTCTCATCTCAAAGGGCTGCCTATCAAACAGGAGGAAAACAGAAGGATTGTTCTCTGCCTCTGTTCCTCCTTTCCCTGTATCCCTTAGGATTACCAAAGAATTTACTGTTCATGCTCCCAGCACAGTCTGGACGTTTCAATTGTGGAACAGGGATGAGAGAAGAGATGGAGAGGCCAGGGCTCCTCTCTCAGACAAGTGCTCTCATCATTAGGAACGTAGTCAGGCTCATCCTTCTGGCTCTTCTACACCAGAGTCATAGAGTGGCTTGGGTTGGAAAGGACCCAAAGATCACCCATCTGATTTACATTAAGAGGGGTTCCTTCTGCATGAGGAGATGAGTTTGCAAGTGTAACACCAAGCTTCTTGAAAGCCATGAAGAGAGGAATGCAAATCGAAAGAGACACCCAAAAGAGACATATTGGCTGCTTGAAAATATCGTGACCTTCAAAGGAATCTGAGGGCCTGAGTCATCCCTGCCTGCTGCTGCCAGGGGTGAAAGAGGAAAAGGGCACTGGACCGAAAATCAGCAAGGAAGAGGCACAAGAGCAGGATTCAATGATGAAAACTGAAAGGAGGGCTAGAAAGAATGTTCTCAACATCTCCCTGAGAGCAGTTCAGACAGGACAAATTTCACTGGCTCCAGGGCATGCTTCTGTCTGTCCGTGTCAGTGGGGAGCCTTTGGCTGTCCGAGCAGCATCCAGAGCAGCCGGGAAGGCTGACCAGGATGTAACCTGTGTGAGTCGGTGTCGGGAGGCCAGGAAGAACACAGGCTTCCTTGTGCTGTGCGTCATGTTTTGGGCCCTCTACAAACCACCTCTTCAGCAGACGCAAACACTCAGATGTGAACTTTCCAGATTCTCTTCTGCTTGTGGTTATCTCCCCGCTGTGGCGTGAGGGGGAAGGAACAGGGAGGCTGCAGGGAGACGTGATTGATGGCTGTTTGCTGCGAGTGTTCCTCTGCTGTGAAACATCTCTGTCCCCCCAGTTATTTTTGTTTTCTCCTTGCAGATAGCTCAGCTGAGCACACAGTTAGTTTGGGACTGCGAACAGAGTACACTGGCTGTCTGAGAGCAGCTGATAAAGTATTCATGCTGGGTTAAGATTTTCCAGAGAAGAGATAACTTTAGCAGATGGCTTGGGCTGAGTCCTTTGGCTTCAGCTTTTTTATTGATAGATGAAAACAGTACACATGACCAAGCTATGGAAAGCTATAAAAAGTGTCCTTCCTTACCCTGCTTTTTTAACAGTTCCTGTGGTGATAGTTTTTCTCCTTGTCTCTTGTGTGACTACAATAGACACCAGTCCTGCTCTTCAGCCTTCCTTGTACCTTTTCTGTATTGAGGAGCTCTTTTATCTCCATCATCCTCTTCTCAGCACACCCTGAAGAGATCAAGGCAGCCCTTCCAGACACAGGTTTTCAATCTTTTTTTCCTCCCACACAGCTCTTTTCCAGTGGATTCATGCAGCCACGTAATGGTTTCCAAAGAATCCATTCTAAATTTCCAATATTTAACATCAGATTTTCTGATCTTGGAAACATGAGGCCATTGCCAACCCAAAGTTTAGCGATTGATTGCACAAGCAGCCATTCTGCAGGACAATAACTCTTGTGAGCCAAGCAGTGGTGAGCAGCTGGCAGGTGAAGAGAAATAACAGGATGATCCTTCTACTTCACTGCCATAAGCAGAAGAGACCTGGAGAGGAGCAGAATCCCCTACTTATGGACAGTCTGCATCTGAGATGCCCAGCCTGCACTTCCTTTCTGGTCAAGGGTCCACTGTAGCCATGGATTCAGAGTATGACTTATCTTACCCTGAAGTTTTTGTTTGAATAAGACGGAACAGTTGTGTTCCAAAAGCTGCTTTATTTCCCACTGGCTATAAAAGAAACCTGACTAAACTTTAGACTTTCTGACTGAACTGCATCTGGCCAAACACAATAGCATGCTTTACATTAAAGGTGAAGTTCCACCTGAGGCACAAGCACTGTAATTTGATTAATGTCCTGGTTAAAGGGCAGGATCACCAGCAAGGCCCAGCTGTGGGGGAATTGCAGCCCTTTTTTGTCTAAGCTGGTTTTAGTACTCAAACCCATGAACTTTCACTCGAAGGTAAATTGGCCAGATAACATAATTCCAGAGCAGCCCATCCCATCCCAACCCAACCTTTTCCTCCCCTTCCCTCAGCTGATCAACTGTTGGCCTTTCTGGAGTGATAATCAAAGACCACACAACGATAACGGCTCATAATTGTCAGGGAGGAGCTTTGCCAGCTCCAGGGAGCTCCTCATGGTGTGTTCTTGTATAGGAACCAAATCAGCAAAGTGCTGTGGAAGGTGTTTGACCACCCCAGCATCTGGTGAGAACTGGAAGCAAATGCTAAGTGTTGCTTTTGGAAGGTCACTGATTTTTGAAGCCTGAAATTTTGGGTGGTTTTTTTGAAGTTTTTTCCCCAGCAGCTGAGCATTATCATGACTGCTCTGGGGAAAAAGGAAAGTTTTCAAACCTCTAATGAGCATCTAATGAATTTTGGATGATCCCAAGGCAGCCATGCCAAAAATGTGCAGGTGGATACTGAGATGGGTTGTTCTACAGTGTTGACTCTGAATTAACTGGGCACTTTAATGGTGAAATGGATGTTTAAAGGCAAGTTTCTCCTGTTCAGCTAAACTTTGGGGATATTTTATACTGAGGCACTGCTTTTCAACAGAGCTCCAGACCAGGTTGCTCCAAGCCCTGTCCAACCTGGCCTTGGACACTTCCAGGAATGGGGCATCCACAACTCAGGGCAACCTGTGCCAGTGTTTTGTAGATGTATGAAGTGATCCATAAAAGACAGCAAGAGGCTGTGGGTGCTGCTGCTGGGGGCTTGCCTTATTTCAGCCCAGTTTGAGGGCACCGATTGCTCTCAAGGGCATTTTGGGGTTGTCTGTTACTTACATTTGTTTAATAAAATCTCTTAATACACTGCTCCTTCTTGTGTGTGCATTTTGCAAACTTGTAGCAACTTGAGCGTTCATTTCCACCAGCTGAAGAGCGGAGATGGAAATGGGGAAGGATGATCTTGAAAACAGTGTTTTCCTTTCTTACAGCAAAAGGGAAAAAGTCTACCCTTGTCAGGGGTTAGGATGGAGTATTGGTGACGCCAGACTGCTCTGAAGCTTTGGTCTTTGCCTCCTTAATTTGCACAACTTCAGCTGAGAGAAACAGATGGGTTCTTAAATTTTGCCTTCTCACTCTTTTTGCAGTCTAAGGAAGGGCAGTTTTGTTCCCTTCCTTCCTCTTACTGAAGTGACCTCTCATTTTGCCAGAGAGACTGTGGTCTTCTCATCCCTCGAATTGTTCAAGGCCAGCTGGATGGGGCTTGGAGCAGCCTGATCTAGTGGAAGGTGTCCCTGCCCATGGCAGGGGGCTGGAACTGGATGAGCTTTAAGGTCCCTTCCAACCCAAACCGTTCTGTGGTTTTAGGATTTTCCTGTGGGGTGATGTTCACAGGGAGGCTCAGCTCCACTCTCCCCATTCTCTGGGGGGATGAGTTGGGGGATGAGTTGAGGGATGCTCAGGACAAGGGTGCTCCAAGGACATGGAACCAAGGTCTTGGCAGTGATTTGTGTCTCATAAACAGGACATCACAGTATGGCACCTGCAGCATGTTCTGCTTCTTTGTTAAATAAAGAACATGAGGAAAGAGGTTTTCTTTTTAAAATTCTTTGCTCTTTCTGATCCTTCTGAGTTGAGTTTTCTTTAGTACCAAAGCTTGGGGAAAGGGGGAAAGGGAAGGGAACCCTCCAGAGGTTTCAGGAAAAGGAGAAAGAGTGATTTTTTAACATCCCTCACCAAGTAGAGATAAGGCTGACTGAACCCCTGCTGACAGCAGGCTCTGCTTTCTTTCCACAGTCTCCATTGAAGATATTCGGGATGTGAGGTCAGGCCATAAAACAGAAGGTATGGAAAAATACGCCAAGGATGTCCCAGAGTATCGCTGCTTTTCCATCATCTTCAAAGACCAGCGGAAAAACCTGGACCTCATAGCGAGTTCAGAGGATGATGCCAACCACTGGATCTCCGGCCTTGGGAAAATCATAGCCCACAGCAACTCCATGAACCAGAAACAGAAACTCCAACAGTATCCTTTGCCTTATAAAGTGATTAATCACAGACAAAGATGCACTTGTCTTTCCCTGTGGGTGGGGATAGTAGGCTAACCTCCTTTTTTTCCCTATTGGCCCTGGGCACTGGGTTTTCTCTTGCATTGATTTTGCACCCGGGCAAGCTCCCTGGTTTCCAGTGCTTCTTCCCCCTGTTTTACAATGATACCAGCAGGAGTGGAGTCAGGCTTAATGTAGCTCCTTAAGCAAAGAATTCCCTCTTTCATGGAGCTCCAGATAAAACAATCTTTTTTGTGTGTGTGTGTGTTCTTCAGGGGTCTGTTTCACTTGCATTGCAGTAAACTCCAGGACAGGCACTTCTTGGCAAGGCATGAAAGGCCCGTACTGTTTACCGTGTTTCTCGGTAATACAAGGAGAGGGAACTGATTCTCCTCTTCTCACTGCCAAATTTACTCCAGGGTAGCTCCACTGACTTGAGTGAAAATACTCCTTATTTGCCTCAGCATGGGAGGAAGTTTTGCCCTGAAAAAATCTGCAGTTGCTCTAGTGACAATGCAGAGATGAGAAAGGAAAAGGCGTGGCGCAGGAAAGGAGAGTGAATTTGTTATGAAATGGAGAGGGGCTGGTTATTGGGTGAAATCCTGGCTCTGCTGAATTCACAGGGAATTTTCCGTGGGGCTGCATTTCACTGAATAAGTTGCTTTGCAAACAGAGATTTCATGTATAAAAATAGAGATATGTGTGGGTGCAGTTTGGATGGATTTTCTTCAGTCCCTGTGTGTCTGAGACTCTGACCATGCCATCTGAACCTCTTGGCTGATTTCACCCTGATTTGACAGAGCCGCAGCAGTTGTAAAATATTAAGTTCCTTTAAGATTCCCAAAGATAGATATTCAGGTATCAGAGAGGAAAGCTGATACCACTCTCAGTGAGAGAAGGCTGGGTGGGCTTCATGGCTTGTTTGACACCAAACATCGGAGAGGAGGGGGGATGCAGAATCCTCAGCTGGGCAAAATCACAGAGCTGGAGCTCAAGTCTGAGCAGGCACCAGGAAGTCTTGCCCTCGGTTAAGTCTTCACTCCATGTGGGTTCTCTGCTGGGTAATAATGTACTGATGGAGAAGTAGATGGTGCATGAATGCCGAGCTTTCATCAGGCTTCACTCTTCTGTGGATTCCCTGAAGCCTGAGAAGCACTTTCACAGCCACAGTGCTGTTCACTTAAAGGAATCACTCCATTAGTTCTGATGTGCTTGGGATGTCCTGTTTATCTCCTGCACTATGAGTGTCTTTTTTGGATGGTTTTTCAAGCTCTGGGCTGTAAGGTCACTCCTCAGCCACCCCACAGTGTGTAGGGGAAAATCTGGGCTACAGAAAGTTGTCCCTGGAGCATATCAAGTTAAATATATTGCTGAAAAACTTGCCCGTAAGAAGAGACAAGATTGTTAAGGGGGGAAAAATAACAATGACATTTGCAAGGGAAGAAGGCTGTAAATTTCCAGCATGGAAAAGTGCCTTTCTGTCTTTGGAAAGCAGAATCGAAGCTAAATAGGGTGGGTAGGCAAACCATATTTCTGGAAGAGTAATTACCGTGCAGTGCTGGCTTCCAATCTGGGCTTGTCTCAGGCCATTTAACGTAACCTGGAATTACAGAACAGCATGATTTCTCATTTGAAATTTGATGATGTTTAATTAAAGCCTGGGATTTTAAATTTAGTCTGCCTTCACTGGGTTTGCTTGGCAGCGTGGGCTTGCTCAGATCTTCCTTAAACCTCAGGAGCGTTCTCCGCATCTGTGAGCACAGAAGGGGAAGAGTCAGGAGATGAGAAGTGTTGTGTCCCCTGCCTGTCCCCCATGAATGGAGATTTGCTTTGCAGGGTATCTTTTTCAGCCTCCCAAAGCCTTGCAAAACAAGTAAGGAATGTGTCCTTTTGAAAACAAGGATTGAAAGCAAAGGCACTGCTAGTTTCAGATGGGGCTCGTTCAGTTTGGAATGCAGCGGAGTTGCCTGTGGTAGAAAGGGACTGGATTCAGTGTCTTCTGTATTTTTCCAGTCCTATATTCCTACACTGATAAAACTCCCACATGCTTGATGAGCATTTCTGATGTTCTTATACACGGAGTTCGGTTTTAATAAGCCTCAGGTTCAACCTTGCAGCAAGCTGGCGTAGGTTGTTTAGCAAATATTGCAGGTATGTGTGCAGGGAAGACTTCAGACCAGAAAATACAGAGGACTTTTCATCTGAGCAGGGTGGCACCATCTGCTTCGGTTCTGGGATTTATGTGTGAGCTTTTCCTCTGGTCTGAAAGCACTTACCAGAAGTTCTGCAGCATTTCTGTTCTGAGCACATTCATGGGATATCTGCCAGACAGAAACCAAAGAGGGATGACTGAAGCAAATAGAAAACTGGTAGCCCTGGAGCTGGCATATCCTTTAGAAACGAGAGGCAAGAGGCAGGCTCTCCCTGGATGAACACAGAAATGGGAGCAGCTTTCTCCTTGTCCACCCAGGCCCACAGAGGGCCATAAGGTCAAAGGAAGACCCACAGCCAGGAGTGAAAAATGGTGTTTGTGCCAGATGAGAGGACTTCCAGTTGTAGTGCTTAGTTCATCCAGCTCCTCTAAGCTCTCCCAAAGCTGAGGGGATCCAGAAGGATGGGGGAGTTTGGGTACTTTGGGGCCAGAATGCTGCTATTTACTGAAACAACAGGCTGAGACCTCAGTTGTCTCTACTCTCCTTTTTCTCTCTTTGCTGCTTGCCCTTGCAGCAAGAGGACCCAGTGCGTGTGCCTGGGCTCTTCCTGGGCTCTCTGATCTCCCTCCTGCTTTTCTCAGTCTCTTGGGAAGGGATCTAAGAGAAAAGCATCCTCCATTCACAGGTAGGACCTGGGTGTACTCTTCTGCAGATGCATTTACTGCCAACATTTTGCCTTCCAGAGAGGACTTTGGATACGTGCATGACCTCTGCGTGCTCATTATCAGAGGAAATTATGCAGACTCTTAAAAAAATGTGGGTTTTTTTTGCAGTGGTTAGCAAGAAACCAGTAGTTTCTATGCACAAAAGAATAGTTTTGTCCACCCCTGCTGCTCCCCTCTGGCTGTGGCAGACTGGGTTTCCTCTTGGCTCACGAGACTTGGGCGTTCCTCCTGCCTGTTGTTTTTAGGGAAGGCTGGGAAGGGGACCCGAGCTGCAGGGTCAGGTGTGAGTGGGTGGCACCAGGGTGACACTCTGGAGCAGAGCTGGGGGAGGGGGTGTTCTGCACCCCGGCGTGGGTGTGGTGTGCTCCCAGCTCAGCATCCTCTGCTCATGGGAGCTTCATGACTCAAACTCGATTTTCTGGGACAAATCAGTCCAAGCCAGACCCTGGTTCAGGGCTCTGGAGCATCCTTGGGAAACGCAGCCTCTCTTTATTTTGGTTTCCATGTCTAAAGAAAGGGAATATTAATATGACCAGGCTAAGGCGGATGCGGGGTGAGGTCATTGCTTAGCACCTGCCAAGATTTTTAAAGTCAGAAAGTTCAGCTTTCCATGAGACAAACAATACTCACTAACAGTTTACACGTATCTCCATCACTAGGAAATATTTCAGTGCGGGAGTAGCTCTGGTGAACAGTTTCAGGGTTGTCTACAGCCCCTAAGGCTCTTAATGCCCTTTTTAGGGGTCATTTTGAAGCATTGTTTCCTATGTGAGACATGGAAGGTTATTCTTGGAGATCAAATTCTTACTTTGATCATTTTTTTTCCTATTGAAAAGTTGATGTTTTTCTGGATGACCTTTCTTATTTGACAGTAAAGCAAATTAGACAGTCAGTTCCACGATGCAAAAAGCATGGGGGTTTTTGTTGTTTAAAACTGCAGTGTGCCTCAACTGTCTGACATTATTTTCCCAAGAGACTGAAATAAATTGGGAGACCCAGCTCAAATTATCTCACATCACATTGAAAAGATCATTCTTACAGCAATTACTCCAGATCCCTAGATGTACTAAAGTGATTAAAAACCAAGCTCTTATGAAATATTATCACAGTACAACACAGTAACGGACCCCATGCATTTCATCAGGGGAAGAAGCCAAAAAGTTTGCTTTGATTATGCTCACTGCAAAGTTCTTAGGACATATAGGTAGAAATCCCTAAAAATATGCTGAAGATGAGTTCAAAAATTATTATTGATGCTTCTTTTGGAGCTCAGTGTCCACCGTGATACACTGAATTTTGAACAAATCCATGACAATGAGTTTACCAAGCTCCTCTTGGGAGCTCTTTTCATTCTTTCCTTTATCCCCTTTTCACCGTCTGGAGCAGAATGTACTTTCTGTCATAAAAGAGAAGTCAAACTGTTTCTGGCTGCGGCCAGAAACTCCTACAGGGTAATGAGAGCTGCTCCAGCCTTGGCCAGATGGTGAAAAGCTTCTCCCGGGTCAGGATCAGTTGTATCACAGAGCATTTTCCTTCTGCCAAGGCACCATTGTGCTCTGTGGCAGCAGAAGGTGAGGTGGTGTCAGCTGCTCGGGGGGCCCACGCGGATTTACAGCGGCTGGAGAGGTGGCTCAGAGCCTTTACAAGAGGATTTCCCCCCTCCACGTGCAGCGGAAGGTATTTAGGTGTTCAGGCCAGGCAGTGACCTGGAAAGATTTCCTTACATCGCCCCGCAGCTGGATTCACACCTGCCTGCGGAAAGCTGACAAAAACAAAGACAACAAGATGAGCCTGAAAGAGCTCAAAGACTTCCTGAAGGAAGTGAACATTGAAGTGGATGACTACCACGCCAAGAAGATTTTCCAGGTAATGGGAGCAAGCAGAAAAAGGGTTTGCTGTTGGCTGAGGTCAAGGTGTCCCACAGCTTTCAGCTTGGGTTGGAGACCTCACCTAAAGTGAACTCCTGGCTTCTTTTCTTGTACCAAGGAAGGACTCTCAGGTTTTGGTGCTCAGTAATTTATTGCTCAGAATAATTGATTCCCACTAAGTTAGGCCAGTACAATGCTTTTGATGAGGGTATGTTAAGATCTTTCTTCGTAATTGTTGCCTAATTTTGCCACGGAGCAGAAAATTAGATGCAAACACGGATAATACAAGAAAAAGGGAAGCCAAGGTCAAGTCCCAGGGGTTTCAGGAGTTTTGCGTGCCACAGCTGCATGTCAGTGCCCAAGCCTGGCTGAAATTTGTTTGGTTACAACTGTGATACCAGATCCTCACCTTCTCAGAGGAGGAGGGTGCCAAGTGACAGGTATAAACAAAAAAAAAAAAAAAAAAGAAAAAAATAAAGGAGGGCAAAACAAGAGAAAAACCTTTCCAGATTCATGATAGATACATAACATTGCACCCAAGCCTGGACTAGTCTGATTGATTTAATACTCCCAAGGCATATTTAATCTGGTCAGGGATGTACACTTCTAAATTCTCAAGATTCAGCTTGCTGGCTGAGCCTATCACAAGATAAAAAAGGGATGAAAATTTCTCAGTTGTTAAGCTTTTGGTTCCTCTCTAGAGAATCTGTCCTGCTGAGGTGAGATAAAACATCTGGATAATTTCCAAACTTCCTTCCAGTCTGAAGCAGGATTTGAATTAATGGGTGTGAAGATTCAGAAATGTTTTTTCTGATCAGTGGTAAACACGTGGGTGGCTTTGGGCACCAGGCAGGAGTTCTCCGGCTCCTCCCTGTGAGCCGGCGGCTTTCCCCTGAAAGGAGGTCCAAGTTTCCTAACCTTTGCTTTATATGCATCTCTCTGGTAACTCTGCAAGGACTGGAGGGAAGGTCATCAGCAGATCTTAAAGAATTTCAGCTTGCAAAATATTCCAGTTGTACTGCTCGCTCTGGCTGGTGTATCCCATCCTTTATTCCCTGCCCAGGAAGATCCTGGAGGAATGGAACTAAGGCTGGGAATCCACTGATTGAGCTGTATGTTTCCACTGGAGGTAGCTGCCAACAATTCCTTTGCAGTCTGTGCAGGTGAAGCCAGTAGGGACCAGGGTGTGAATCTCCTTGTCCTGAAGGATACAGCTCATGTATAGGAGATGAATCACCCCTACATCTTCACACATCAGCAACCTAAAAAATTCACCCTTGGTTTGCCTTTTTTTTTTTTAATTAAAAAAAGAAATATTTTAGAGGCACAGTCTCCTCTCGTTTAATGGACCTCTTTTGCTGTCACAATAGTTACAAGGGAGCTCTAGGAGAGGAAACTTGATGAAATTAATCCTTTTTGCTTAAAGACTCTGAGTAATTGCTAAACCTTGATTCAACCCATCGAAATGCAGAGAGTTAGTTGGAGTACCAAAATTAGGCAAGTAATTGTTAAGTTTCCTGTATAGCCATTGGAAAGAGAGGCTCTTTGGAGGTTAATTCAGATCTCCTGAGGAGTGATTTGCCTCCAGGGAGGGTCTGTCTTGCTCCTGAAGCAATTACATTTTCAGTTTGCATCCTGCCTCAGCTTAGATGGACTGGGGCATTACAGCCTATTACAGGGTGATCTTTTAGTCTCAGTGAGTTTTTCTTCATTTAGTCACAGGAAGGAAGGGTGGTCAGGGGCTCAAGAGGGGGCTGCAGGGCAGCTTCTCACATTATTCTCACCTTTCCTCACGTGGCTCTGTGACCACAACTAGGTTTGAGACACCTGCGTGAAACGTATGCAATGCAACCCGAAGTTATGCAAAGCTCCTCTCATTGCTCACTTCATTTCCACCTGAATATTCATTCTGATGCAGCAGAAAGGTGTTTTTGCTGGCAGGCCAAGGGTCATTGAGGACCCGTGGCTTGTGGTACATACATGGGAGGTAAAACATGGTATTTTGGGTTGAGATTCTCCTTCTAATTTGGACCTCTTGTAGCCGGAGCAGAAGAACCCACGTTTATACCGTGCATCTGCTCTGTCCTGGAGTTTGGTTCCAGTGCTATTGTCCTGTTTTCATCACAGCCTTTGATGGCAACTAATGAATTAATTTCCTGACGCATATCACTTAAAATGCCAGTTTTCTAGAAGAAATATCTTGGCATTTTCCCTGTCATGTCTTAAAGAAAAGAACATTTGTAATTCACGACGTCCCTGACGTCTCCACCAGCTGCTTTTCCTCTTTATAAGCCTTTTGCAATTGCTAAGTATCCTGCTAGGCTTAGCTTGAGTGATCTGCCAGAGCCACAGCACAGGATCATAGACGTGGAAGGCAGCAAGGAAAAGGCAGTTCCTGGACTCTCAAACCAGATTTTTTTTGGAGGTTGATTTGGAGGTGTTTGTAGTACTGAGCATGTCACAGGTTGTCCCATCCCTGAGATGAGCCCATAGGTTCTACCCAGCAGATTCTGAAGTCAGAACAAGTTTTTTTCTGTCACTTCAGTTTGTGAAAAGCTGGGCATCATGATAATGTTGTTTGGTTTTATATGTGCTCAGTAAACAGATAGTAAAGGATTTGCAGGGGATGAAAGTCCCTCATTATCATCTTGGGACACTGCCAAAGCCACTGAGGCCATCGCTGAGATCATTGGCAGAGCGAGGTTGAGATTAGTATGGTGACTGCTTAAACTAAGACATGCATTTTCATCATAAAAGCCAGGAAAACAGCTCTGTCACAGGGGATCAAAGATGGAAAGCAATTTGATTCCTCTGGTTTGACAAGTTGAAGAATTCTGCTAGGAACAAGCAACAAAATTAATATCAGGATTTGCCACAGGGAAAAAAAATGTTTCTGATGAAAAATTGAATCTGGGAGTATTTTAAATAAACTGGAAATACTTGTTACTGGAAAAGCTGTTGTCCTTTGTGGAGACTTTAACATGCATATCTCAAGCTCCTAATCTTTCATGGTTAATCAAGTCCTTGGCTGTGGTGCTCTGTCAGAGATGGTATCTACTGGAAAAGTTTAAACCCCAGAGGAAGATGGAGAATCTGAATTACAGTTCCTTGAGAAGATTATATCTGATTTGAAATCTGTGGGGGTTTTGTTACTTGGTGGGTTTTGGATGAGAATGGAAAATTTCCATGGAGAGGTGGATTTTTTCATACCTAAACATGCACATGTTTAGCAGTTGCGGGGTTTTTAAGTTGGTTTTGATGCTATCTTTGCAAACAGCCCTACTGTGGGTCTTGACAGCCTCCTGAGGTCTGAGCCATTAAGGTCAGGGGGAGGGTTCTTTTCACTTTACCCACTGGATTTTTGGCTATACTCTCTATCATTATTTAGGAGAGTTAATTGTTTCCCTTTATTCCTCCTGAGATCAAGAGTTACACTCCTTTTGACCCTTGATTTGTGCTTAGCTTATTTTGAGCTCTCCTGACTGAAGCACGCCAAGTGATGGAACTCAAGGCTGGTGCTTTTGAGCACACTGATAATGTACAAATACTGATAACTGTAACTGTTTTATGACTATTGGCCTTGTCAATGAAAACCTGTGTCGCTGACCACGTGCTCCTCACTCACTGGCCAGTAACTCTTTGCAATTATTTTGTGTTCTGCGTTGTGTAGCCCTGGTGCAGATTACGGCTGGCCTATGCCAGAAGGAAAGAAGGTTTTCACTCCTTCTCCCCTCTACGTTTACAGCACTGTGACAAGTCCAAAACAGAGGCTCTGGAGGATGATGAGATAGAGGAGTTTTACAAGATACTGACAGAGAGGAAGGAAATAGACAACATCTTCCAAATGTATTCGGACCCAGAAGGGTTCATGTCCTGCCAGAACCTGGTGAGGTTTCTCTATGAGGTGCAGCAGGAAGAAGATGCTGTTGTTGCTGCCCCTGCCTTAATTCAGAGATACGAGCCCAACGAAAGAGGTAGGTTGAAAACCCTGCCTGGTTTGCTTCAAAATCTTGCTTTTTTGATGAAGTCTGAATTGCGTTGCCGCTATTTTTTTCTGTAGTCCTGTGTATTATTTTCTCCCCACGGCTGCTTCTACAACACTACTCTCCTAGGGAAACATTAGCAGCTTGAGGAGAGGCTGGGAAATCTCTCTCTTCAGTTTTTTTTTGGGGTGCACTGAACATCTGAGAGAGAGCAAGAGAGGGGTTGATACAGGTTTGACTAGAGGATGATGAAAGTCCTGAGGGAAAGACTCAGATGAGTTATTCAAATGCCAAGACCTCATGTGGCTTTTCCAGGCTGAGAGTGTAGCAATATTTGTGTTCTCCAGAAGCTGGAGGCAGATGTTCTTGGTGGTGGGCACCTGTAAAGCCATCTGGTGATGAGATCTCTGAGTAGAGGCCAAGGAGGTGACAGCTGTTTGGGAGGGCAGTCACAGAACTGTCTGTCTGCTCGGAATTTAGGCGAATCATCAGTCTGGAGCACCTTGGAGGATGTGTTCAAAGAGCCAACTCATGATCGTGGGCTGGTTTTGCACTATCCTGGTATTCCTTCAGGAGAGGGACAAGGTTTTGCAACTGTCAGGCGTTAGGATTAGACTGAGATCTAGCTCAGTCCCTCAAAATGGGGAGTAATTTAGTATTTCCTCTATTCAAATCATGTATTTCATTGGATAATCCAGACAGGATTTATCTGGCTGTGTTTAGACATCTGACAGCTTCTCTGGGTTGGCGTAAAGAAACCTTGAAATGCTCAAACAGAGATTTTTATGCTGTAATTCTCTAGAGAGAGATGAGGTAAGGTCTGTCTTTGACACTTTTAAGATGTTATCAAGGACAGTAAGTGCCAAAAAAGCCACTCATTCGAAGGGGCTTTAAAAGTATTTTCAGGCAGCTGAAGGTGTCATCCTTGTCTGGAGCACATCGATGTCTTTGCTATTACTGAATGCCTGGGGAGCACAATCTGCCTCTGAGAGGCCCTGGAGAGCAGAGGCACCGTGGTGAAGGGGATGGCACGGCCTGGTGGCGGCACATTTTCAGTGTGGGGCTTTCTGTCTGTTTGCCTGGCAGCCAAGAGGGGCAACGCCATGACCAAGGATGGTTTCCTGATGTACCTGCTGTCGGATGAGGGGAACATATTCAACCCCTCCCACCGGAAAGTTTACCAGGACATGACCCAACCTCTCAGTCACTACCTGGTGTCGTCCTCACACAACACCTATCTCATGGAAGACCAGATCACAGGGCCAAGCAGCACAGAGGCCTATATCAGGTAAAGCGTGTGTGTGTTGGTGTTTGTGTGTTGGTGAGGTTAACCACTTTCTTTCAGGAGACATAAGTGTCTGTGCTGATGGATGCAAGGGATCAACACGCAATCTCCCACCAGACCAGGTAAGGTGGGCTGCCCCATGTTTCCAGGGCGAGCTGTTTCCGCACCGGGTTGGTTGTGCCCTCCTTTTCACAGCTGTTTGACCTGAGTCTCATCTGGTGCCCACCGGAGTGTCAGGTGTATAATCACTACATTTGGAAGCAGTATAAAATACCTGCAGTCACGTGGATTTCAGCCCTCTGGCACGGTGTTTTCAAAGCATGGTGCTGAGGGGGTGTTGCTTTCCCCAAAATACGGCACGAGAGAGCACAAGGAGCTTACAAGATGCAAAGATCCCTGGGATAGAGCTGCAGGCCTGTATAGGGACTGGAAGGAGCTAAAATGATGCATAGTGTCATGATGCTTATGCTCTGTACTGCCTTTTGGGAGAGGCCCATGGCAGGGACTGTCCCCACCACCAGGCTGGGGTTTATTATCGAGAGTCCTAGTGGGAGTAATCAAAAAAAAGAGATGGGATGTGAGATGATGGAACAGGGTGAGTGATCAGGAGTGGGTGACCTGGTGCCTTTTTAGCATCTCAGATGTTCCCAGAGCACCCCTGCACAGAGCATTAGGTGCTGCCTGTGTCTGCCTTTAACAGAGACTGATGTCTCATGGCCAGATGGGTGCAGTGACCTTTTAGTAACTTGCACACCCACCTTACATTACTCCTTGTTTTTATCAGGTGAGACAGTGTTTCCTTATGAGCCAGTCGAGGACTGCAATTCTGTCTTACTTTTTTCTCAGGAGCAATGACTGTCTTGAGTCACAAGGTCAAAAGTGTAGAGAGTGAAATCTGGCACAAGATGCTTTTCAGTAGCTCTTTGAATTCCTCTTACAGTGTCTTAAAATTATAGATGTATGTTTTGGTTGTGTTTTGTGGAATATTCAAGGGGTAGTCCTGGGCTCGGATGTCCTGCCTGGCCAGTTGTGGAGTCACTGCTCTATTGTACTGTGCTACTTGGNTTATAGATGTATGTTTTGGTTGTACAAAAAAGAAATCCATGATTCTGGAACAGGTTTCCCAGAGAAGCTGTGGATGCTCCATCCCTGGAAATGTTCAAGGCCAGGTTGGATGGGGCCCTGAGTAACCTGGTCAGTGGAAGGTATCCTGCCTGTGGCAAGGGGTTGGAACTGGATGAGCTTTAAGGTCCCTTCCAACCCAAACCATTCTATGATTCTGTGATTCTACTGCAATGAGTTAAAGGAGTTGTGTAATCTGAAATATTTAGGGAATTACTCTAAAAGAGAGAATATCACCTCCTAGACACATAAGGGGGAGGAATCTACATTTGAAAATAAATTAAAATGGAAGTATGGATATGTAGATGTGGGAATTTCACGTGGAAATAAATTCAGTCTGTACACTCAGTTTGGGAAGCTGGCCCTCAGCAGTCTCCCCAGCTGTGGTGGAGTTCGCACAGCTCCCGCCCTCCCTCCCAGCTCTGGGATTCATCTCTCATGTCATATCAGATCTAGATGAAGAAATCACATCATCTAAGCTTGGTGACCTTGCTTCTAAGGCTGACTGTCATTCTTCCACTGCAGCCACTCTTGATTTTCTCTTCACTTCTTCATCTTTGGGGAAAGACTTGGGGCACAGTCATGAGTGTCCTTTCTCATGTGGCACTCACTATGTCTTATTCTTTGGATAATTCTGCCTTGAACTTTCACTACCTTATTTCTCAGATCCTTCTGTACTTTCCTTGTTCAACCTTGATCTCTCTTTGCTGACACTGATTTCGCCTGATCCCATCCTTTATCTGCTTTCCTTGTTTAGCCAAGCTCCTTTCTTCTCCCTTGCTCCCTGAACTTCCTGCCAGTCTTCCCAGGCAGTGCCTGTGCCTGATGTACCCTCATTAGGAGATGGAGCAGAAGGTGTAGAACCCAACCAGGTCNGCTGTAAGAGACTTCAGAGTTACAGACTAGGCAATACAGGATTTGAAAAATATAGAAGTTAAAACCTAAGGCATCAGGGAGGGCACCATCTGAGGATGAGTTTGAACCTGTGCCAGCACAGCTGCACCCTGGACTCCACTGCAATGACAGTGACACCCAGAATCTTGAGCATACCTGGTGGAAAATGCCAACAAGCCCATGATTTGTGTGGCTTTGATGTCTCAGGGTTCATTTCTAGTTCAGAGGAACCCATGTGCATGTTCTGGGTGTGAAGGACTATTTCTCTTCTGATTTAAAAGGGATGAGCAGGGCTGGAGTCTTGTATGGCAGCAGCCCTCAGAAGACCTTAGGTCTGTCAGGACTCACTGGACTTTGTGCTGTTTTCCTTCAGTGCGCTTGGGAGCTGGTGTCAAGTTTCCTTTGGGGCCGCAAAGAAGTGACAATAACAATAATGGCAATGCCGTCAGCACACAGAATGGCCTGGGGGGCACAGGGAACCAGATCAGGCCTATGCAGGAATGGAGGAAGGATTGATATCACTTAAGGGTTTGAGCAAAGCCTGTGATTTCAAAGCCCCCTTCCCAGCCCTTCCTCTGAGGGTGGGTGGGAAGGTGCTCCAACCCACAGTGCAAGTGGAGAATGGAGGCACAGGGAGTGCCCCAGAAAGTCCATGAGAGGCATCCTGACCCATCCTGGTGCCTTCTCCATTGGATCATCATCTCTGGAAGGCATCAGCACAGATCTGAGTAACTACTGCACAGTTAAATTTGTCCATTTTTAACAAATCCTTGCTTTAGGAGAATATCAGACCCTACTGTTGGCACACTCATTTCCAGAGAAAACAGCACTGGAGATCATACCAATTGCTCCAGACTGGTAATGTTGCGGAATTCACTGACGGTGTGTGCTGCTGTTTTGTTCCAGACCTCACCATACCCCGTCATCATCTCCCTGGAGAACCACTGCAGTGTGGACCAGCAGAAGGTCATGGCCCAGCACATGACCACCATCCTGCAGGACATGCTCTTGGTTGCCCCAGTCGATGGAAACAAATCCCATTTCCCCTCCCCAGAGGTAAGCCAGGCCACTCCAGCACTTTCTGCCTCCTGAGGGTGGGACAAGAGGGAAGTTTTTCTTCTTGCTGAGTACAAAGCTCAAAACTCAAGGGGAAACCACCACAAGTAGCTTAAAACTGTATCAAACACAAAGCATCCTCCCACTGGGAGTGGTCTTGGGTTGGTGGGGATGGAGATGTCCATGGAAGAAGAAGGGAAGCAGGAGGCTGCCTAGAGATGCCCCTTTTATTCCCAGGAATCAGGGCAGCTGTCAGACTGGGAGATGAACCCTGACCTTGCAAGAGGGAGGAGATACACAGCCCTCAACAGTGGAGCACCACTGTAAAAGCATTAGCTGACAGTTACAAAAAATTGGAAATGGAATCTTGATATGAAAAAAAGAATCTCCAAAACAGGAACCAAAATGAAGCATTCATCTGTTTCCACCCATTTGGTTTGTGTTTTCTTTCTTTTCTCTCGAGTACTTTGCAGAAACAGACTCCTGTGTGGATATCTGCAGTTCCCTTTAAATTGCATTTCTTTGCTAAAGAAATGCCAAAAATTGGGTGAACATGCCTAGTCAGAGCTGGAAGGAGTTTGTGGGTGAGATAAAGCTGGCAGTCAGCAGGGGAGAAAGGAGAGGAAAATGATCCACCCAAAGTATCGTCTATATTTGTTCTCCCTCTTCCTTTATCTCCTTTCCCTTTCCGACTTTCCCCTTTTGTTTGGGAGTATCGTGCCTCGTTTGATACAATGCCTAACACAGAGGGAAGCTGCTCTGGGCTGCTCCCTAAGCACCAGGGCAATAAATTAGGATGAAGTGTAATTTTTGCTGCTGCTGCTTCAGCAGAACCTTGGCTCTGGCACAGACAAGGTGCCTCCCTTAGGAGAAGTGACTCTCCCAGGGTGAGGACACTCCCAGTACGGACATCAGTCTTTGCAGGCTCTTACTGAGTTGGAAAAATATGTCTTCAGTGTCCCCTTCCTGACTTGCTGTTTATCCTGGTGCAGGATCAGGAAAAGTGCTGATGGCTTTTCAGCTGATGGCAATGATATGATGAAAGAAAGGAGAAACACCAAGCAAAGCAATGTGTGATTTGTGAGCCTAAGGGGATGACCCCAACTTCCCAAAGATGTTTTTTCCATGCCTGTGCTCATCTCACCTCCTGATTTTGATTGCACAGACACATGGCCCCAGCTGAGCATAATTCCCAGATCTACCCTAGGGAATGGGTTTGGGCTGATCTGCTCTGTTGGAGGGATTGATCCATACAGTTTAAACAGAAAAACTGCTGATGTTTCAACACCTATCCTTTTCCCTCTGGTACTTTTCCTCTGCCTTCCTGCTGTGTGAAGTAAGACAGTGCAAAGGGCTGAAATGTTGATTTTTTGGGGGGTGTAAAATACATTGAAACTGAAACATGAGGGAAAAACAAACAAACAAACCAGGAACATCTTGGCTTTTCCACTCCCTTGTGACGTTGACATGAGGAAACCCGGGACAACAAGGTATTTTTTATATCAGGAAAAGGGCAGGATCTGCCACTGGGCAAAAAGCTGGAGGCTGTAAACACAAACAGTCGAAGGATTGCTGCCGATTGTGTCAGCAGGGCAACGTCAGTAATTAAAGGAAAATTGACACAGTTTGGATTTGTGCTAACGATTTATACCACAGCCTGGGGCAGGAATCTGATTTATTAGGCTCCATTCAGGAACACCATTGGGCTACACAGATTATCTAAATATCTCCCCCAAGCTGCTGTTTTTAGGTCCCAATAGTAAATTAAAGGCTGTAGGATGAAAGGCCAAAAGCCACATAAAAGCTCCAGGCGGTACCAGGGCTATAGGGAGGAGCTGAGCCAGTCTCTGCTGCTGGTGGGTTGTTGCCCTTCTGCCCCATCCCTGATCAGCTCAGGGCCCCTTCTTGAGTGAAGTTCTTGAGCTGAGTTTGCTTCAAACCTCCAGAATCTCCTTCAGTAATGTGTTTCTTTCCCTTTTCTGGTGCCGCTCATTGCTGGTGCAACACCTCAGTTTGCAGCTGGAGGACATGCACAGATTTGGTATCAGTGCATCTGATCTGCACATCTCCTCATGAATGTGAACATGTTATTCCTCACAGCTTCTCAGAAGCCTGGAGAGATGGATATCCTCATCCTGAGAGTGGGATGTCAGGTGGCAGTGCTCAGACCCTGTGAATCCATGTACCTGAGCACTTCACTTATGGCTCCTTTGGAGAAACAGTCAGAGGAGTTGGAGGTGTGGTCCACCTCCTCCTCAGTGTTTGTGCAAACAGAGGAAGAATCACACCCTGGGAGTGTTTGGTTCTCTCTGTTGACTCTAAAGGAGGTGGTGAAGCCACAGAAAGTTTGTTGAGGTGGATCACTTTACAAATCCTGCATTCCCACTGAGATGAAAACTGGAATTCAGACCTTGCTGTGGCTCTCGGGTTGCTCTTAGGGGCAGGAAGATTTCAGATAGGATAAACCTGTGTATGCAGATCTTTTAAAATCCTCTGCTCAATACAGAGGATTTCTGCTGCTTCTGGTAAAATCAGTCCTTTCCTTTAAGATGGTTTCCATGTCCCAATGTGTCAGAACCATTTCACCTGCAGAGCTGAGCTTGTTCAGTGTGCAGTGGAAAAGGTGGGAAAGCAGGAGAGCTCCATTTCTGGGGAACTAAGGAATGCCATTTATAGGGCACGTGAGGAAGGGCAAGAGTTGCCTCTGTTCCAGCAGCCCCTCCATTGTGTGTTCTCAGGGGAGTCCAGTGTCCCTGTAGCCTTTCCTGAGGTTGTACTCCACCTCGGGCTTGCCACAGGCAGTTGGAATGGCTTTATGGTCTACCTGGAGAATATTTATTGACTATTTCAGCTGTTGCTTCCTCCTAAGAGAAGGGATCTGCTCAACAGAGCTGAACTGATGAGCTGAATGTCTTTTGCCTCAGGCTAGAAATACTTAATATCACACGAAGGGGAACCAAGAGAGATGGAGCAAGGGCACTTGTGTGTTTGTGTCTGTCTATATCAGCTTATTTAAAACCTCAATAAAGAAGATAAACGCTCAGATTTAGGACTTTGCTTCCTCTGCAGAGGGGATTCTCTGCAATGCTACTACAGGATAACACCTTTTTCAGGAAATGGGGATGGAAATGCCTCTCTTTGGGGTGAGTCTCACCCCTTGTTGTGGACAACTTAGCAAATGGATCTCTTCTGAGTTAGGTGGCACATGGGCTGCTCTCCCTTGTAGGCAGAGGAGCAGTGTTCTGTGTCTATGGAGAGCATCTGCCAGTACAGAAATCCAAGGTTTTCCAGAGGAACCACAGGCTGGACAGGATAGCAGCAGCACTGCGGACCTGCTGCTGGCAGCCCTGGAATGGGTTGTGGTGAGGAGAGACAGTGAAGGCTGTGTTGCTGTGCCTTCTCTCACGGTGTTTTTCAGCCATGTAGGATTGGTCTATGCCAGAAATTGCACCTCCAACTTGCTGGGCAGCCTGAATGGGAGAAACTTAAATAGTTTAATTACCTACTGGTGATTAAGAATGAAGAGGACTGCTGCAAATAACCTTATCCTTAGTTCTCCACTGCTGAGTTGTGGCAGTAACATTTCTTATGGGGCATTAGAAAGCGGAGGCAGATTATATATTAAATACCAGGATGGTATCTGCAGCCTGCAAGGGTCAAGAGGGGCTGCTCTCAGCCTCTCCTCACTGTCCCCAGTGCAGTCCTTCCAGGCTTGTCCATCCCAAGTGCTGCCCAGAGCCTTGGAGCTCACACAGAACTGGATTTTGAGGTGTAAGAACAGTGCAGAGCTGAGTGTTGAGGCAGGAGGGTGGGAAGGGACGGGAGAGCAGGGGAAGGGACGGGAGAGCAGCAGACTGAAGGGAGGCTCTGAAGATGGGCTGACTCATCTCCCAGCCATGGATGTGAAGAAGCAGAGCAGAGCTCTGCCTGGAAGAGGGCTGAGGGCTGGGAGGGTGGTCTGGGGATGGGGAGGAGGGTGCGACTGTGCTCTGACTGCTCCTTTGAGTGTAGCTTTTGAGTGGCAGGGAAAGTGCCCCAGTGTAAACAGCTCATTTGTGGTAGCTGAATAAAAATGCTCTTGGCTGCTGCCTCAGGTGCCAGTGTCAGATTTCTGCTCAAACCCAGCTTCATCCACAGCTTTGCCAGGTGGTGAGGAGTGGGGCTGGTCTCTGTAAAGACATGATGCAATTTGCTTGAACCCACAAGGGGTGTAAAGGGGGATGGTCTTGTCCTTTGAAAATGCCTGTGTCGTTTTATAAAAGATTCTTGGTTTTCCACAGTCCTGTCATTTGAATGTGGTGGTGTTTTGTTGCTTTTGCTGCTGCAGAAAAGGCAAAGATAGGGTCTTGCTGAGGAAAGGGGAACGTGCTACACCGACTAAGGGGTTGTACTGACTAATGCCAAGATGGCATTTTTCTGGAATATCTTGTACCCTCCAAAGCCAGGAGTACCAAACACATCCAGGTGGCAGCAAGTCTGTTCCTGGAAGCTGCCAGGTCTAGTGGTGCTCTTGACTTTAAGGCCTAACCCACACACCTGGAGATTGCCCCCAGTCACCTTTCTCAATAGTTCTCCCTGTCCCAAGCATTGCTGCTGCCTTGTTTGGGCTCAAAGTCATCCCTCTCCAGGCTCCAGCCTCCCTCCCACACCCACAGCTTGCACAAAGGATACATCAGTGGTGAGGGGTTTCATGTGAACCTTGAAAGAGGCTGGAGAGAATTGATTCAGCACACGGAATGTGCTCCCTGGACTCCCTCTGCTCCCAGCTGTGGTTCAGTGGCGCATGCTGCTGGCTGTGGTCGGTGTTGTACCACTGGAGCAGAGGCAGGAGAAGCTGTTCCCAGAAGGGTGTGTAGCTTTGGAAAGGGTCTGGGAACTCCTCCTGAGGCTGTCAGCTCTCTAAGACCTCACCTGCAAATCCCTGACGTATTAATACTCCATGTCTGCTGTGCACCAAGCACCTGTCCAGAACTTAGTGGACCTCTCTCCGCATCAAAATGTCTGCGGAGCAGAGGCTGCACTGCCTCAGTCCCTGCTGGATTTCACACAGTTTCCAGAGTTGTGCACGTGTTTATAACCACACACTGCAGAGCGAGGGGTGAGTTAAACAACAGGCCACACAGAGGGGCAAAAACGGTGCCACAAATTTCTTCCAGCAGCCCTGACCTCCAGGCTCGGCCTTGTTTGCTGAACAACATTTCACTCTTGAAAAAAAAAGTGTATTTTAACTGTCTTTAACTGCACAACTGTTTAAGTTGTCTGGTTGAGGGGGTGGTCAGCTCTGTAGCCGAGGGGAATCAGCTCTCTGGGGTTTTCAGACTCATGGATTGTGGTCTCAGAGGCTGAGCAGAGGCAGGACAAGGCCTCAGTGTTAAAACAGACTTATTTTTACCTGTATCTATGGATAATAATCAGTCACTGATGCAACTGTAAAAACCCTGGTTGCAGCTGAGGGGGCTCCTTCAGGGTGGGCCAGAACCTCTTCTAACCACCAGGTATTGTGTCCACTTTTCCTTGTGCAGCAATTGAAAGGGAAGATCCTGGTGAAAGGGAAGAAGCTGAGCAGGCAGGAGGACCCCATAAATGGGAACAACAACCTGGAGGCTGAGGATGTGTCTGATGAAGATGAAGCAGCTGAAATTGAAGATGAATCTGTGAAGACCAAGGTAGAGCAGAAGGGGAAGGTAAGTGAAAGAAGTAACCACTGGAAAATCACTTTTTGGGTGGGTTTTGTACCACACCTAAAGAAATAAAAAAGAAAAGCAGTTAAAATACAATTTTTCATGTGTTCCCGCCCAAGACAGGTCTCAGTGTGGTTTCAGCTACTCAGCTGGGGATATGTAAGGGTGAATTGTTGAAATTGCTGGGACTGAGGATCCTGGTGCTTGCTCAGCTTAATGATCCCTGTCCCAAGCACAAACAGAGATCTTGCAGAGCCAGCCAAGCACAAAGGTTGGCTTCTTTCTCTAAAATGAGACTGGAGGACCTTGCAGCAGGGACATTCCATTTGTGGAAGCAGTGGAAGGGCACATGTTCAATCTCTGTCTTATTTCCAGAAATCTGTTTGTCCTGGGACAGTCATGACTTCAGCTTTTCCAGTCCCATTTTGGGATGCACCTGCACCCTCACTGGCTGTTTGTTTCTGACCTGGAGGAGGGAGGGAGGGAATCTATGGGGAAGGGGTGGCCAGTTACTAAAGCAATTTGTGTGATGATTTCAAGGAGGAGAAGGCTGGTCTTTACACAAGTGTTCTGCCATCATGTGAGGAAATGGATTTTTCCAGAGTTCAGGTCCTTGTGAAGCCCATATCCCTCACGGAGTGGGTTCATAGGTGGCACAGACACATTCAGCCCCACTGATGGCAAAGCTGATTGATGTTACCTCTGGATCTGGTCTGATCTATGCTTCCCTTTGATGATTTGCTCACTCTTTGCGAGTCTTATTTACTTCTCTGATCCCTAGTCAATAATGTGTACATTATTTTGACATCTGTCACTTTCTTTTCTTGCCCCTGATGGGAAGTGGGGACTCTCACTTGCACCAATGAATGTGGCTGTGGAGTTGGAGTCATCAAATCATTGCGAGAACTTCCTAGTTCAAGGGGGAAAAAACCTGAGCTCTGTGGAGGCCAAAAAATCCTTCTGTTCCCTTTACTTCCAGGTTTTCATGCCTGGGACCAGGACAGTGTGGAAGAGTCATTGCTAAGGCTCTGCTGTAAAGTTTAGCACCTGGAGACAGACATGGGTGCTGGAATGCAAATGATCCCACAGACAGCAGCAGGAAGGGCATCCCACCAACAAAGGGAATCCTTTTCCACCCTGTCCTGTACAGGGTGATACAGAGGGCACACCAGCAGCCACTGAGCACTGAGAGTGTGTGTCCTTTCCTGGTGGAAGTGGTGGAGAAGAGAAACCCCAGGGGTCCTATAGAGAAAACACAGTTACCACTTCTGAGCAGGACAGCAAAAACTCCCCACAAACCTCTCTCTCTCCTGTTTCTAGAGTGACACCTTGAAGCTGGCCAAGGAGCTGTCAGACATAGTTGTCTACTGCAAGAGTGTCCATTTTGAAGGCTTTGATGACCCAACCCATCCTCGGGCTTTCTATGAGATGTCATCATTCTCAGAGAGCAAAGCTCTGAAACTGGCCCAGGAGTCTGGTACGTGTGTTCTGCCCTCCTCTGTCCCTGTTCCCCAAAAAGGGACAGCTGCTGGTGGAAAAGGCATCCCAAAGACGTGGGTTATGATCTCTTTGGTGTGCATGTCGCTGAGAAACAGCGGGAAGAACTTAATATCCTCGGGGCTGTAACCAAGAAGGGCATTTTGGCAGGTGGTTCCCATTCAGCCAGACTTGCCAGGCAGAGGGGAACACACAGCAGCAGCAAGAAGAGATAAAAGTAGTCCCATCACTGAAAGGGCCATTTTCTTCTGGTCTTTTCTCTCTCTGTAGGAACCAGTTTTATCCATCACAACATCCGGCACTTGAGCCGTATCTACCCTGCAGGCTGGAGGACAGATTCTTCCAACTACAGCCCCGTGGACTTGTGGAACGTCGGCTGCCAGATCGGTGGGTGTCTCGGGGGGGTTGGAGGGGGTCCCCTGTCTGGGTCACCCATGACCTGGCTGTGGATTCAGCTGAGGCAGAATCTCAAGCCCTTTGCAGCCAGAGGCTCAGCAGTCACTGGGAGAAACCAGCTTACCAAACAATGCCCAGTGACTTTCCATAGACCATCTTCTGGCTCGCCACAAATCCATTAGGAGAGGCTTTTCTGGACATTAATATGCAAATCCCTGCAGTTCCACTGTCAGCAGAGTTACTGCCATTTAACAAATGAGGAGGGAGCATGAACTCCGTGGGTCCTGCAGGTAGCAGCCCTTGACCTGTCTGGCCTAAGGACAGTCCTTGTGAGGCACCATCAGTTCCCTTGGGGTGCAGTAAGAGCAGACCTACATGCCTTATCTGACCTGAATTCAGTATTTGGGCACCCAAAATAAGATTTTTCAGAAGCTCTGAGTACTTGCAGCTCCCAGTAAAACCAGTGTACTGCAGTTACCAAAGCCTGGCTGCAGGTGGAAAAGCAGGGGGGTGCCTTAAAATGCTCTCAGCCTTCAAGTATGAAAGGGTGTGAAGGACCCAGGACCAGGACAAATTTCTGTGTCTTAAGACATCTGTTAGATTTTGCTAAAGACGTTAAAATTGTCCTCAAGGAAATCAAGGGAGCACTGAGGAGCTGCTGGGGTCCACGTGCACTCCCTGTGTGGTGTCAGTGAGGCTGTTCACAGAGGCAGTTCCAGGTTTTGCATCAGTGCCTTTAAAAAGGGTATCGACAAATTGGGACTAATACAAGGAATGTGCCTGGTGTTAGGACACCAGTGAGGCTTGATCTATTTTGGGCAGCAGACAATAAAGAAGTGATTTGATCACAGCTTCTGTGCTGCCACCTGAGGAGTTCAGACAATGAGGAGCTCTCTAATCCAAACAACAGAGGCATCGATGCCCCTCGGGATGGCAAATGAAAACAGGAAGATCTGGGCTGGAAAGGTTTCATAATGAGGCTAAGTAGCCAGAGAAATGATCTGAGAGGGATTTGCTGGCTTCACTGCAGGAGAGAACTCCTTCAGCAGAGAAATGGTTTGTCTAAAAGATGCAGTTGCTCTAGGTGGCATAAATTCCATGCAGGACAATTTTTTATCCTGGGGAAGGCAGGATGGCTGTAATGGCTCCTTCTGTCTCTGTCATCTCTGAATGCAAGAAATCCTCAGGGCTAGCAGGCTGTGAGGGTCACAGTTTACCACTGCTCTTTGAAGCGTGGAAAAGCCAATGTTTATGTCCATGAAGTGCAGTTTCATGTGAGCAGAATTAGCATGAAAGGATTCCTACTGATTTATCTGAGTGACTGAAGTTATTTATTTATTTTGCAGTTGCCCTAAATTTCCAGACAGCAGGCACAGAAATGGATGTGTACCAGGGTCGGTTCCAGGACAATGGGTTCTCTGGGTATGTCTTAAAGCCGGAATTCCTCCGGGATGAGCAAACCAAATTCAATCCAAAATCCGTCACAGAAGGAACATGGGGGACAAAGAAGAAGCTCCTGCTTAAAGTAAGAATAGAAGTCGGAAAACATCTCAGTAACATCCACTTTTGGGGGGGCCTGTAGTTGTACCCTCTCCTTCTTCTGGTCCTACCTTCAGTGTTGTCCTAACCCTACTGATTTCCCACATCTGGGCTCTCTCATGGACTTGGATCCTCCAGGGATCTACTCACATGTTTAATGTTGGGCAAAAGGTTGATGACAATATTTGCTGTCGTTCCAGAAGCGTGCAGGCAGACATGCAATCAGCGGTCACCTCTGGTGCTCTCAAGTATCATCTGATCACTGTGGGGACAGTCAGAACAGTTGCCTGTCCCAGACAGCTGGGCTGGAGCAAGGCTCCTTAGGTGCTTTAGCTCATGACAGCTTCCTCTGAAGGATGTCACAGCACCGGCTCTGAAAGGGCAGCACCAGCCTCTCACAGCAAATCCTGCACTCCTGGGGAAGGAGAGGGAATTTTCCAGGGAGCCCCCTCTCCTAGCGATGTCCTGACCTCTTCCTCTCTTTCCTCTGCAGATAATCTCTGGTCAGCAGCTGCCAAAGGTGAACAAAAGCAAAAACTCCATTGTGGATCCCAAGGTAACAATAGAGATCCACGGTGTCCAGCAGGACAACAACAAGAAGCAGACCAAAGTCATCGAAAACAATGGTGAGGGGGTTTCCTCCAAGCTCTACTCCCGTGAGCAGGAGCCCTTTTCTGTTCCTTGGCAAGACCTCTGCCCTGTGGCCACACCTGCCTGGGGCACCCACTGAGCAGATACATGAGGTGTTCTTCTTCTGTTGTTTGGAGACAGCAATTCCCTGTAAAACCAATCAGTAAAATCAGCCACGTGGGTTGTTTGGGGCTGGCTGTCACATTTGCAGAGCTAGAGCTTTGGAAGTGCTCTTTACCTTCAAGCAGTTGGATTTCACCTGGGGTGCAGTGGTTCTCACCAGGATCTCCCCAGAGGAAGCTTCTTGTGGGGCTGATTATATCCCAAAAATGTCACAAACTCACAAAAGACTGATGTTGCAGGGAACTTCAGAGGTGTCTGTTCCAGCCTCTGCCTAAAGTAGGGCTGTACAAAGTTTACTCAAGCTGCCCAGATGAATTTTGAATATCTCAAAAGTTGGAGGACCATTTCTTATCAGTCAGACATGGCTGCGATTTTCCTCTGTGCAGTGAGGGTTTGAATATTATGGCCTTCTGCACAAACACACACACTCTGCTTTTCTGTGTGGAGTAAGAGCCAAGCACTGGAAAGCTGGTGCATATTTTCCTGCCTGCTAACAATGTTTCCCTTTCCCTCTTTCCTGTTTGAGTAAATCTGGCCTGGCTCCTAAAGCTCATGGCCATTTCCGTCACCTACAATCATTTTTATAGCCTGTCAAGTGAAAGTTGTGTAGGGAACGTTTCAGACCTGCCAGGCCTGCTGCTCAGGGCTGCTGAGCACTCCCAGCCCTTGGCTGGCTGGGGCAATACTGGAATGAGGCTGGAGTGATAAGTGCTGCCTTGTGGAAAGCAAATCAAACAACAAAACCACCCCTGATGGAAAGGGGCAGCTGCAGAGAGGGGTTTGCCTGTCATGGGCTGAGGTGACCACTCTTCAGCAGCCCACCTGGTTTGGTGTTTTGCTGCTGGACTTGATGGACCTGAGGGTCTTTTCCAAGCTAAATGATGCTGTGATCCTGTGTTGGTGGGACTGAGCCAGGGGCCGTGGCATACACAGATCAGGTCAGGAACTGCAGCTGTGGAGCTTGAGAGGCTGTGGAACCTGCTGGCTCTGCAGCTCTGAGCATCCCGCTGTGGCTCAGAGAGGAGCTGAGAATCCCCCCTGACGCCACTACAGTGAAACCCTCTGTGCCAGGCCCAAGGACTTAACCTCAACTTTCAGGATTTCTGCTCCCACGGAATCAGCAACACTTTTTTTCCCAAGGATGAAGGGAGTCAGTGTGTTCACTAAGCAGTAGAGTTGATTTAACCCTCTAAAAGTCCAAATAAAGTGCCCCAACACAGCACAGGTGTTTTGTGCTGGCACAGTCCACAGGCCCATCTCAGCACCTTCAGGGCCAGATGAAAGATCCCTGTCTCCTGCTGAATCACTCACAAACCTTGCGTGACCAGCAGGCTCCAGGTGACATTTTGCTGTCCTTGGTGTCTGCTCTGCACAGGCAGCAGGGTTTCCAGCAAGATGTCTGTAGTAATGCACAAATAGTGAGTTTTGCATGGCACTGAATGGTATTATTTCTGTATGAACCCTATCCCCTGCCCAGACCTCTACCCAGAGCAGGCCCCTGCTCCTTCCCTAGCTACGTAACGAAACCCGGCCCTGGTCTTCTCCCCCGCACCTTTCGGAGATAAAAACACCACAGAGAACCCCCTCGGGGGGCTCTTTCCTGTCGGCAATGATCGAATAAACATCTACAAGAATCCTGCCCAGGAGAGAGTGTCCGCAGCCCTTTGTCTTTGTTCGCACAGAACTCCCCGTTCCCCCGGGGCTCAGCTACCCGGATCCAGACCCCCCCGGGGAACGGGGATGTTAGAAATGTCCTCTCCTGTTTGCTTCTGGGGAGTGTTTTATTGACACTGCACCTGCTGTGACCTGGAGAGAGAGCACTGAGCTTGCTCTGCATTTCATGTGTGTTGGTCTCTGTTTTGTTTGCTTTGTGATTCTGGACCACGTGACCCTTATCCAGACTTGATGATGCTTTCTGTAATCAGACACTCCTCATTAACTTTTCTTGCAGACAGGGAAATTGGGGCACAGAGTGGTGATCAGATGTGTGTATATCAAGTTGTTGGAGAGGCTTAAGGCCCCAGAAGGCTGTCTCAACACAAAAGCACAGCTTTCCTCCCTTCCCTCCCCTGTTTTAAGGTTGTAAGAGTTTGCATCTGGTCCAATGGCATCCAAAGACATCCATGTACCAGCCAGCAAGAGCCTGTGGAGCACAGCTGAGTTCCTCCCCTTTCCTGCTCTTCACTTCTTTTCCTTTCTAGGACCAAGTTCTGCAGTGAACAGCCCAAGCTGAAGGATTTGTAAATTCCAGGTAGCAAATCACAGTATCAAAGCAGGGAACAAGGCTCTTGGCACCTCCTGAGAGCCTTGGTCTGGGCCACATTAGGTTGAAAGTCAGGAGAAGTCTCCATCCATTTGCAAACACCGAGGACCACCATTCTTACTGCCGACCTCTCTGACCTCCATCCTTGTCTGTGTTCCCCAGGCTTTAACCCAAACTGGAACGAAGAGTTTATATTTGACATAGAGGTCCCTGCACTTGCCCTGGTCCGGTTTGTGGTGGAAGACTTTGACATGTCAACCAAGAATGACTTCATCGGGCAGTACACCCTTCCCTTCACGAGTCTGAAGCAAGGTAAGACCCTGCTCCGTGCTCCTCACAGCCACTGAGCCCTTTGGGAAGCTCCAGTGTCCTGGATGAGTGGTATAGATCCATCACAGCTTGGGTCAGAATGGATATTTTGGGCAGCTGTTAACACAGTCTCTAGAGGAGGGTCCCCCTTGTCACCAGAGGCCTTGGGCACGTTGTTGCCCACACTCAGAGCTGTGCCTCTGGGACCTGCCTTTTCAGGATCCTGTGGGAAACTGGGAACAAAATGCGCTGAGAGAGGGAGATGTTTGTGCAGGGTCCTGGCAAACATTAGCAAATACTTTTCCAACTGGATTAAAGGCCATTTTCCATCTGTGTCTCTGCTTCCAGGTTATCGCCACATCCATCTCCTGACCAAGAATGGAGACCCCTACTCTTCCTCCACCCTCTTTGTCTACATCAATATCCAGGACTGTGATTAGCAGCCTGGCTCCTCCAGGCCACAGTGGGCGTCCTGACAGACCTGGAAGGAATTCAGTGTGTGAACCCTGCCAGTGCCAGGGTCAGTCCCCAGCACCTTCCCCGGGGCAGCACTTGGTGCTCCGTAGGACCCCTGATGTGAAACAGCCATCAACCTTCTCCCTGCTGCGTGCTGGAAACATCCTAATGCTGCTGTTGAGATTAATCCTTTTGTACCTGTTCGACCAATCCAGCTGTGGTTTTAGTTCACTTTATTTAGATTTTTTTAATGTTGCTTTTAGCGAGAGGGTAGGGACTCCTTTTTTAGCGAAGTACAGCTCTTGGGTTGGGCTCGGTCAGGCATCTGGGCAAAGCACCCAACATCTGTGCAAGGAAAAGTCTCCCTCAGCACTACAATCAGTGGCCAGGTGACTTCTTGCAACTGCAGGTGTCAGCCATCTCTCACCACATGAAGTCCTAAACGGGGACACGATTCGCCTCTTTTCTGTTACAGATTAAAAAAGAAAGCTGCACTGCAAAGCCCCGTGTTATGTAACTCGAGTTTCCTTTTGTGTTGCAATAAAAAATACATGAGCACTACTCTGCCTGTGTGCCTGGCTGTCAGCCAGGCCGCTTTGCATTCAAAGCCTGGCTCTCATCCTGTGAAGGAGAAAGAAGCTGCCGAACAGCAGATTTCCCTCTGACCCAAAGTGAAACCCACTCAAAGAGACCTCAGAGAACGTCTTTTGCCAAGACAGTGGAAACGCACTCAACTGACAGCAGGGCTTTTTTTTTTTTTTTTTTTTTTAAATACTGTAAAACTTTGTGTTTTTACAGAAAAATGTCATTTTTTAACAGAGAGGAAGTAGATGTTGTAAGTGCTAGCAGGTCCCAGTTGCACTGTAGCGGTAACCCAGCGCAAGAGTGTTTTGAAAACAACACGTATTTATGGCAACGAGTGATTTGTCTTCAAGTAGAACTACAGAGTTAAGGGAATGTTGTTGAAATAAAATAATATATATTTTGAAGTGCCAACTGTGTTACTAACAGTATGTTAGACTATTAAAAGTTTAAAAAGAATTCTGGAAGAGTTCCATCACTTGTTGCCATTTGTCTCTTTGTCCTGCTTGAATGCAACACACATGAATTTGGAGATAGACCTGCTTTATTTCTTAAATTATCAGGCTTTCTCTGGGTTTTAGTCCCTGGTGGTGAAGATGAGGGGCTGATACCAACGATGTTATTGTCCTTTTAAACATACTCCAGTCAGCTTATTTTTTGGATCCAAAAATAACCTGGATTTAGTGATTCTTAGGCCCACTGTGAAGCTGGGTTTCTTTAAGTCCTCCCTGGAGTTTGTTATGCTGCAGTAAACGTTGCTGGACACATTGATTTTTCCTCTGCTCTACAATACTGTGTGATGTTGTAAACCATTGCCAGATTAAATGTGAACTAAACCCACGCCTCAAAGGCTGATACTGCATTAACAACAAGCAGATGGAAGAGCTCAGGAGTGGCCAGCGAGGCAGAGCAGGGGGCCCTGCAGTGACACGGGCTCTCCCAGCTCACCTCTGGGATGGGGCACGTTGTTGGAGACACATTTGAAGGCCAAGGATGGAACATCCTTGACTCCCACTCAGGGACAGCCTGAGTTTGGTCCCTGCTCCCAGTGTGCTCTCATAATTTTGTTTTAGGGAGCCATGGGTGGAAAAGCGTAGGTGAAGGTGGTCAGAAGTGGTCCTGGCCCCTCACTTGTCGCCAGCACCAGCTCTTGTGGGCAAGTTAGAAAGAAATTCTTCCCCGAGATGGCAGTGAGGCACTGGAAGACATTTCCTGGAGAAGTTGTGGATGCCCCATCACTGGAAATGTTCAAGGCCAGGTTGGATGGGGCTCTGAGCAACCTGGGATAGTGGAAGCTGTCCCTGCCCATGCAACTGGATGATCTCTAAGGTCCCTCCCAATGCAAACCATTCTGTGATTGTGTGACTCTGAAGTCAAATCAGCCCGCTGGGTTGGCTGTGAACACATTATTTGCATTTTTTGGGTGGCAGGATTAGATTTCAGCTGGACTATTGAGCTAAAGCCCTCACCTGCCTGCTGTGGCCAGCACTAGAGAAGTGGGGGACAGCGAGGCCAGGGTCAGGGTGGGCATAGATGGATTGCACAGAGAGGCCTCTGCCTGCTGTGCTCTTCAATAAAGGTAGGCAAGATCCATGGGAAGAGGAAACATCCCTCGTCAGGTAGGAACAGTTGGGGGAAAGCTACTATAGCCAGGTGGGAAAGGAGAGATGAGATGGAGATGGGATGGGCAGAGCATGATGACAGTGAGGGTCTCCTCTCTCCCCTAAGGAAGGGACATGGCCCCTGTTGTTACCAAGTGAGCTCATCTCTGAGCAGGTTAGGAAGTGCTGGAGCCCCACGGGAGGGAAGAGCTCTGGGGAAAAGAGCAGCAGAAACAGGACATGGCCGCTGACCTCACAGCAAAAGGCACAAAAGGGAGGGAGTGGGAGAGGATCTTTCCTTTAGAAATCAGAGGCAGGGAGTAAAAGCACCTCTCCCACGAGAAGAGGGGCAGCAGTTTCCATCAGGCCGAAATATCAGGAGTCTCCGTGGTCTGTGAAATCCCAGGCTGATTTCTGAGTGCTGGCAGAAGCGCTCTACTTGTGTTGGCGAGCATGGTGGCCACAGGAATTAAAACCATTTGTAGCAAACTGGCCTAATCTCCCTAATCTGACTATTTGGGCTGGTCTTCATCTGAGTGTGTGAAGCTCGTTGGGCCCACAGGTAGGTGGCATTCCTGCATCTTACTGAGGAGCACACGCAATTCATTAATTTGGAAGCTGGCAGGAGCACTCCTCAGCAGGGCAAGGCAAATATTGCTGATTCCAGCAGCGCCAGCAGAGGTTGAAACATGGGTAATGTGCACTGATTGCATCTCATGTGAGCACAACAGGAGCAATCACACAGGTAATTCAGCAGGTTTGTGTCTCTGCGTGATGCTGAACTTACTCTGCCCGGGGGGGGTGCAGTGGGTTTTGGGCTGGACCCTCAAGCAGAAATGGGCTGAAGTGGCGGCAGGAACGTGGATATAATGGGGGTTATCTGATGGAAGTACCAATTCTTAAACACAAAGTTCTATCCAGAAGACCCCATCACCTGGAGGTCCCTGGGGCAGCCCAGCCAGATGGTGACACTTCGGCACAATGGTGTGGTCCTGGGTGTTGAGTGAGAGATCTTTGCCCCTCAGTCACCAGCCCAGAGCTCCCCAGCTCCATCCCCACATTCCTGCAGCAGGGCTGGGCAGTCAGGCCGACTGCTGAACAGCCAGGTACTGCTGCTCGGTGGCTTCAGGAGCAGGGTACGTGGGGCGTTTGGGAACAAAAACAGCCCTACCTCCTCAGTTTGTTCTTTACTTAAAAAAAAAAAAAAAATCTAAAATTCCATTGATGAGCAGGTGTTTGAAGGATCTGCGGCCCTGCAGAGCTTTTATCTGCTGCCATCCTACCCCGCCATGCTGATCAAAAACACTTACAGTGCTGCTGCTGCTGCTGCTGCTGCTGGAGGATATTTATTTGGAATCACTTATCAGGCTGGAAACAGAGTAAAGTTGCAAACCTACATGGTCTGAGTTTTTAAGGTGGTGTTTCTTCCTTTAGTTTATAGTTTCATCCTGTAATCACTGAATGCTCACATCTCCCACTGCCCTCCCTAGTCAGACTGATCCCACAGTGTGGAACCAGCACTCTCAGCCCCAGGGACATCACAGGGATGTAGCCCTGATAAAACCTTCCATAGGACACCCTCTGCCTCAGGTTATACCCAAAACCCTCAGGTTATACCCAAAACCCTCCTGGCTTCCTCGAGCCTCTGGTCTGCGGGCAGACTCTGACCTTCACCTGGGTGTGGTCAGGGAGGCCGGGTGAGATTGTAGATGCTGTCCGAATGAGAAAAAAGTAGACAGAGCCTTGACTGGCAGTCAAAAATTGACATTTGTGTCTAGCCTTTAGTGTCATCATCCTCTTGAAGTAGATCGGCTAATAAATATGCTCATAGTAAATGCTTTTTTCCCCCAAACCAGGTTCTCATGTGTTTTACCTGCCCTGGGCTATGCATGTTAATCTAGAACTGATTCTTGCTGTTCTTTGATGAGTAGTTTTTCTACAAGGCGAGAAGGGGCAGAAGGTCTGGTGTCACTCCACGGACTACCCCACTGGGCATCGGGCTACTCCATTACCTTTTTCCTGACCTCAAGGCTCCCCCTCCATCCTCTGAGGGCTTCCCCCTCCTCTCCCCACCCAGAATTTACACAGCAGCTGCAAATGGCCTTTGTCTTGACTAATTTTAAACTTCTACAAATGAAGGAAGATCATGGCCTCGTGCACATGGCAATTTGCAAAAGGGAGAGGAAGGATGAGGCTACAATGCAGTTGTGTGGCACGCACTTGTCTTCGTGGCTATCAGCAAAAAAGTGTCAGGAAGAGGCAAAAACATCCTGTCAAGCTGTTCCTGAAAAAAGTTTTGGCTCCTGGGGTTCTGGGTTTGCAGGGAGAAAGGAGCCATCCCCTAAACAGCGGCTGCTGGAATAACTGTGTTGGACTGGGGTGCTGGGTTGGGATCATTGAGCAAATGCCTGCACGTCTTCCGTGCAGCTGCTAAGGGAGCAGGGGTCAGTCCCAGAGTCACTGGATGCCCCCTGCGGTCTCAGAAGAGTCCAAATTGTTTCTTCTCGTTCTGCTGCTTCCATTTGGGCATCTGGTAGAACTCGTCCTTGGACTTCCCAAAGATGTCGTGGAAATCAGCATCGGAGAGATAGCACTGCAGTGAGGAGAGAGCAAGGACAGGTCAGCTGTGGCTCCTGCAGAGCCTGGGACACCTCCAGAGGCTGCATCCCCTCGCCACCGTGCCAGTGCTGACCTCTGACTCCAGGCCAACACCTCCTGCTCAGCCTCATGGTGGGAAGTGGAACATCCCAGAGACTGTTCCACATCCCACTTCCCAAAGCACCAGGGGAATAAAATCCCACCAGCCCAAAGAGATGTTCCAGTTTTGAGGAGTTAGCATGATCTGGCTGGAATTTAGTCCCTGCTGATCATACTGTGGCCAGGATGGTTTATGGTCCACCAGGGAAGCTCTGCCGGCCAGAGTTTTGGGTGGTTCCTTCAGTAGTGATTCACAGTGAAAGCATCTCCCCCTCGCTCAGGCCCCTCCCCTAAAATATTCACTGGAAATGTTCACTCCCATTGCTGGAAAGACATGGTTTGCAGAAAGCAGGCTCATTGGGATAATGAGAAAGGCTCTCTGGGAATGGGAAGCTGAGCTTTTTCCTGGCATTTTGGGTAGAAGAACTCATGTAGGGCCCAGCTGTGGATCATGACTCTGGCTGTGGTTGTTGGCCTTTGCCAGATCTGTTGGGAAAAACATTGATCAAACATGGATTACAGGGAGTAGAGGGAATCAACCCTCTGTCCTTCCCATCAGCTTGCCCGGATTCAGCTTCAGACATTGCCAAAATCCTTGGCTGATTGGAAATCTGGGATGTGTCATTTCTTCTGAAATTGAAAATTGCTGAAATGCAAGCTCTCTGACAATTAAAAAAAAATCCCTTCTAGGGGGAATTTTGAATGAAAATATTCACCTACAGCTCAAGCAAAATGCAAATTCTGCCTTTGTTCTCAGCTGTGTCACCCTGTCCCCCTGTCCCTCTGAGGACAGAGGATGGGTGGCAGAGCAAAACAACTCTACCAGATAAAAACATTTTATTAAAATTACTACTTAAAATTCTTTTTTTTTTTTTCTGCTATAAAACCCCCGTAATTATTTCAACTAGGCTAAAACCACCACAAGGTGTCCCTGTCCACAGCAGGGCGTTGGAACTAGATGATCTCTAAGGTCCCTTCCAACCCAGCCCATTCTAGGGTTCCATGAATTTCCTCACACAAAGCTCCTGCTTTTGGTGACTCCTGTGTGTCCTGCCAGTGTCCCCTTGAGTCTGAGCAGGGCTTAGTAGCCTGAAGTACACTAAGCCAGTTCCAGGTTAAGTTAGAAAGGCATCGAACCAGCAATGCTGTCACCTCTTTTTTAGTGGGATCCACGCCTTCTGGAAGCTCATCCACCGTCCTGTGCATCAGCACCTCTCGGGAGTAGATCCCTTCCCCGTTGGGCACCATGGCAGGGCTGCTGTGGCTGTTGCTGTTGTAGTCGCTGCTGTTGCTGTAGCTGTTGCTGTCACTGTGGCTGAAGTGAGATTTGTACTCCGAGGAGGCACTTGCTGTACCTGAACCAGCCAGGCTGGAAGTGCTGAGGGTCCTCTTGTTCAGGCTGAGGTTGTTCAGGTCCTGCCAAACGGAGGAAAACACGTCGGGATGAGATGCTCTGGCAGAGCAAGTTGGGGATGATCCCAGGATCTTTCTGCTGGGGTTGTGGGGGACTACTTCTGGCACGGACTATCTGCAGCTCCAAAGCAGCAAGGGGGAAGTCCCAACTAAAGCGTTAGTGCAGTGCCTCCGTAAACGCTACACCTCGGTGTTAGGACTGCTACAAGCACACACTAATGAGAGCTCTTACAAAGAACGGAGGATACTTACAGCAGTCTCATTCTTCTCAAGATAACATCAGGGGAAGGCACATGTGGGACGACAGAAGGTGAGGTTAGATGTCTACCATGTCTAAAACATCTAAATTGCCTGCATGCCCCTCCCTAATGAGCCGGCTCTCCTCATCCAAACCTGCCACTTCCTTGCAGCCTTCATCCTGACCCTGCCCAGGGCAGGGCTGACCCCTGTTAAGAGTGGCATCTGGGAATGTTGGGACCTCATTTCCTCGGTGCTTTGGAGGATCCCCCACTGGGCTATGCCCTTCTCCACCTTGCTCGAAGTCTCAGGGGATCCACCACTGCAAACTACTCACAAAACACTTAACTGCACTCTCTTTGAGCTGCACACACCTTGATTTGCTCTGCATTAAAGCAGCTACACAATGTCCTGCTCACTGATGCCTCTGGGCAGGGCTGGAAGAGGCCCAGGAGGTCTGGGTGTATTTATGGGTTGTTTATCATGTCTCCATCTGCTTCCCACAGAGAGGCACAGCACTGATCCTGGCAGCCTGAGGTTCCCATGCCTGCCCTGATCCTGGTGTCCCCTCCTTTGTGCAAATGGCTGGGGGATGTGGTGGCGTTTGAACCCAGGTGTTTCCTACTTGCAAGGCCAAGACACAACTCACCACTTTGATCTCGGATATGGCCGACACGTCTCCCAAGCTGTTCTTCATTTCCTCGTAGGACTTGCCATCCTAAAGGGAAGAGAGAGTTGTGAGAACCACGGGCTGCCAGTAGCCTACACTCCTGGTCTCCAGCGGGCTCAGGAGATCATGAATTTTACAGCCCAGTGACGGCCACTGATGTGGCAGCTCCTGCGGACCTCAGCCCCTGGAATCAGAAGACTGCCTGGATCTGGGCTTTCACTTGAAAACAAAGGGAAAAAAAATGGACTTCAGCCTTTGTAGTTGTAAAATAACAGGCGAAACCAGGAAATTTAAAGAATTTAGAGCAGAAGGCAAATGAATAGAAATCATCTTTACTGCTGGGTTTAAATCTTGTATATTTTAGATGAATCTTGCAATGCCTGAATTAATATTCCTTTTTTCCCCTTTCCTGATTAATTTAGCTAAAACAACAGATTTTTTCAAAGCCTCAAGTAATTAATTAATTAACTTCTTGTAATTAGGTGCCATTAGGTATTACCAGACACCTCTCATTTTCTATTTTTAAAACATGGCATATGCTAGCTAAATTGGCAAAGCTCATGACTGTGTTTTCCTGAGCAGCCAGGAGATGTCAGTTCTTAACAGAATCATCCAACAAAGTTTCCCAACAAGCAGAAGCAACATAAACACATGGACTGCAGAGAAAACAGATTTAGACCCAAAACTGAGCAAAGAACATACACCAGATGTTTCTGGGATGTCAACAGTTTGGATGGCTTGTCTGTAGTTGCTGAAGCTGCCTACAGGGGATATTTTTAGAGACACATATTTTATGAACTGTATCCTTGTTTTTCAGCAATTTCTCGGAAAAAAAAATAAAACAAACCCACAAGTTTTGACCTTTGTTCTGAGCATCAGTGTATTTTTAAGGGTCATTGCAAGTTACTGTCTTATCTCTCCAGATCCAGCTGTCAGGACAGGCTGTCCACCACCACACGGATTGGGAAGAAAGACAATGCAAACCCAGATACGGGAAATAAAATACCTCTGTAAGAGTTTTCCTGCAGTATGAAGTCCTGGGGAAAAAGGGGAGAAAGGAATTTTTTTTTCCAGGTCATCTCCTGGGGCAGGATTCCACTTCCACATAGGGAGAGGCTGGTATTTGTAACTCTGCTTTGGAAGGCTGGTGTGCAGGGACCAAGGGTGACCTTGCTCAGGAGCTCCTGGGCTCTGATGGGCTTTCCACAAACCTGAACACGAGACCTGTCTGCTCACATCTTTCATTTCCCCACAGTTTGCCCTTAAAACTGGGTCATAAATTTGCCTCTGTGGCTGCGTTTTCAACAATGAACTTTTGTTGGTTTGGTTTGGTTTTGATTTTTTTTTTCTCCTTATGATGTGGGGTGCATCTGTTCTCCCTCTGAACTTGATTTTACTACTCATAGTCCCTACCTCTTTTTGGCTGAAATCGCAAACCTGATTTAGAACCTAGTATTTATAAAAATGTGAATATTTTGAGTTCAAGCACATTTATTTACATTTGCTAAAGCCTGAGTTTGACCAAACAGATACATTTTGTTGGTGAAGGAGCAGAAGCTGCTCAGAGAGCACCCAGGAATTCATGTCCCTGCACACAACAGGAGGCTGGGACTGGATGATCTTTAAGGTGCCTGCCAACCCAAGCCATTCCATGATTCTGTGAAGCTCTGGACATGTCCTAGTGAGGTTTCATTCCATGCATCATATATTCACTGAGAACAAGACACTCTAAGCATCGCTGAGAACACAAGCACACCACAGGGCTTTTCCAGCAACTTACGCTCCATTTGTAGGGGTCCCAAGCGTTGAACCACCCTGTGAAGTTGAGGGGTTCATAGCCCTGCTTGACCAGGATGATGGGAGTTGCCAAGTCCCTCCCGGCCGGATGGGTCTTGAGATACTCCTTAGCCGAGGCAATCGCCTCGTTCCTCTCCTGTGCGTTGGAGGCTTTGCCAACCCACAGGAAAATCTGCAAGGGGAGAAGGTGTTGAAGGTCAGTGAGGCATCAGAACCTGTGCAGACATGGCTGCTTGTTCTCCCCTGCCAACGGGAGCAGAGATAAGATCGGAAATGTGTTTTCCCAATAGTCCCCCGTGATTCTGAGCCCAAATTTACCCCCAGCCAAGGAAGATTTTGCTTTTGAGACAGGCATGGAGCATAAATAGCTCAGGTGTGTCTTGCACATTTCAAGGCAGATGGAACCAGTCATGGGCCGAGATCCAGCTCAATAAACACCAACTAAAGCCACAACCTGTTTGAAAATACGTCCGGGGAGAAGGGGAGGAGGCTTTTGCTGACCTCTTCCCACGTGTCCAGCAGCATGACATCATCTTCATCCAGGTCCTCCTGGCAGAAGCCCACCACCTCCGTCATGATGAACCGACCTGTCTGGTTGGAGCACTCGAAGAGGCGAGGCTGGTAGTGTGTGACCTGCTCCTGGAACCTGCCTCAGGCATGGCAAGGGAGGAAAAAGCAAGAAAGGTGGAAATCTTTCCCTCCTGGCTTACTGCAGGGCCCTGAAACTGCATGTCCTGGCCTTGAAGGAAGAGGTGGAACATGGCATAAAAGCCTGAAAGTCAGCAATGTCAGGTTTCAGGGGATTCTCAGACCTTTTTAATGATTTTTAAAGGTAATTGTTTCTCCACCCAAAGAGGGCAAAAGCAGAACCCTTCTCTCATTGTGGTGATGAGCCTGATGTGAGGTCAAAGATCATTTGTTTGCAAAGGAAACCATCACCTGCCCAGAGGGCTGGAGAAATCCATGTTGTTAAAAAGCAGATTTAGTTTCATGGGTCTTCTGGGGCTGCCCATAAAGCTGATAATGGCCGGAAATGGTTCCTGCAGCCCTTAGGATGAGATATGGAGTGGGTTTACTGGGGGAAAAGGAGGATATAGCACACCCTTGTCTGCAGGCTTTGGACCTGTAGCTCTTAATTCAGGAGAACTCCTGGCCCAAAAGCCAGGAAAGAAACATCTCGGTGTGGTTTCTGACCAAGGTTTTGTTGATATTCTGGCCTCATGCTCCGTTTACAGAGGACACAATATCCAAGTATTCACTTTCCTGAAAAGTTTTGATGCCTTGCTTAATGTCCCCTGGCCAGGCCCAGAGGAGCAAGCAGGTCACTATTACCTCTTCTCACTGGCATAAGGTGCTTTGCCTCCCAGAGCTTCCCAGAACTCTGCTGGCTCCTGTCCTTCCAGAATGGTGTGTTTGTCCCGTCTGGAAACGATGTCAGCCACCATCTTTGCCATCTCCCGCTCATCTCCACTGCATCCCTGTGTTCGGGACAAAAGATTGAGGTGGGGTCAGGGACAGACTGGCAGAACTCATCTTTGGGAAAAGCTGGTTTAGTCCTCTGGAGAGCTTTAGAGTTGCTTGAATGCTCTTTAGCTGCTCACTCAGAATCCCCTTCTAGCCCTTGAAGGGACATTTAGTGCAGCCAGTGGCACCTACAGCAAAACTCACAGAATGACAGAACAGGTTAGGAGGGACTTCAAAGATCATCAGTAACACCTTGCACTCTATCAGGGTGCCCAAAGCCCCATCCAACCTG